>JAOXJP010006312.1:0-32497 GCA_025762735.1 Platanus orientalis | reverse complement strand
CTATTGACATCCGCTCTCTATAATTGAAATGGGGGTAAGGCTGCGTACATCTTGCCCTCCCCAAACCCCGCGTTAGCGGGAGCCTCGTGCACTGGGTTGCCCTTTTTTACATAAGCTCTCTATAATTGAAAGAGAATAAGGGAAAAATAACAAGATTGACTTTCAACTAATCAATAACACAATTTTGCAATTTCATTCATTATCCTTTCCTTCTTCTAACATGGCTTGGGACCTAGGTCTTCATCAGGGTGTAAAAGATTCTGAACTAAAGAAAATTTCTTCCCTCACTTCTAACCTATTTGAAGCCTTCATTCACCCCTCCATCCAGGATTCTTACATTTAGTCTCCTCTGATGGTCTTTTCAACCCCAAGTTATTCCAGTTGTTTTTTTATATCACATCGTGCAAACACTACTACCTCTTTCATATTTCCTACAAAGATGGTGTGGAACAATCATGCTCCTCCAAAATACAAGGCGTTTTGTTGGTAAGTTGCCCACAAATGTGTAAATACTAGGGATATGTTCCACTATAGGTGGAAAGGGTGGTCTATTCTCCCGCACGTTTGTCATTTATATCTATTGGAAAGGGAATCACTAAATCACCTATTCATTCATTGTCAATTCTCAAAGGAGATCTGTTGGCACTTCCTTAACACTTTTGATATGTCCATAGTTTTCCTCAGGACATCAACAACTTTATGCAAAGTTGGCACCCGACTCCTTTCAGCAAAAGAGGTAAAGTTCTATGATGATGCATACTCATTGTTACAATCTAGACCATTTGAGAAGAGAGCAACTGCAGAATATTCCAGGATAAGAGAAGGGACCTTAGGCAAATGATTGAGTCAATTTCATTGTGGGCTACTCTTATGTTCTATGTACTACCTCGATTGACCTTTTTCACAGCATCTCTATTGACTCACTCATCGGGAATCTTCCTTTCATTGGAAGATCTGCCCCCCATGCAGCTCATACTAGACTTTCAAGGATTCCCCAAATGGAATCATCCCTTAAGCTCAATTTTGACGGATGTTTGTTTGGATATCCTGGCCCTTCCAGAGTGGAAGGCATTATAAGAAACAATTCCAACATATAATCCAGGTTTTCTTGGGTCCCATAGGTATGGGGGATGCCTCTATGGCAGAGATTCAGGCTTTGTTAGTGGGTTTTTGGATGATCCCACATTTTAGTATCCATCAACTGGCTGTGGAGGGAGATTCAGCAAGTGTTATCGGATGGATGAAGTCAGGGAGCAAGAGCCATTGGAGGCTCTCATCTCATGAAGGAAGCCTTCTTTTTGGCATCCACTTAGAACATCTCGTTCCAATGGATCCCAAGAGAGGTAAATTCTGATGCGGATGATCTTGCTAAGAGTGGGATGCACTGGAAGCCATGTATAGGGGATCCTATCTTGTAGAAATGCCTTTGTAAAGGCTTTGTGGGGCTTGTCTCATTTTTTGCTTTTGTTTCTTTCTTTTGTGCTCTTTCCTCCCCTTCTGTATCTTCCTCGTCTTTGTTCTTTCTAATAAATCTCAGTTATCCAACGAGAAAAATAAGTAAATAACAAAGCCCTATCCATCTTATAAAATTTTCCCTTCAATTTTACTCATTTCATTTATCACATAACACTCCAAAAGCTCCTCTCCATTTCATCCACCCTGCTCTACTTCTATGGAAACATCCTCTACAACATCTCCTCCTTGTGGATGATTGAATTGAGATAATGAAAATGATCACTCTGGGGTATCTCTTGGTAGTCAATCCTAACTACTACTATTTTTACTAAGCATTGTATATAGTCTGTTTTAATCCAGCTTATTTTAAAACATTTTGATTCTAGAACACCCGTCCATAGTTCTAACTTGGGATTTACCCCTCTCTAGCTTTGTCAATCAAACAATATCATCAGCAAACAGCATATACCAGGGTACCCCTCCTGTATATGCCTAGTCAACTCATCCATAATTAAGGCAAAGAGATATAGACTCAATAACCTACTGTGATCACAAACAAGCCCTTCTCTCCCCCAATTGTCCCAATACTGGTTATCATTCCGTTGTACATATCCTTAATTAAGCCAATATATGTATTTGGGACCCCTTCCTTTTCCAAATTCACCAAACTATCTCTCTAGGTACCCCTATCATATGTTTTCACTAAGTCAATAAAAACCATGTGAGGACCTTTCTTCTCTCTCTAAACTTTTCCATCAATCACCTAAGAAAATAGCGTCAGTCATCAATCTCCCAGGCATAAATCCAAACCGATATTCCAATATTCTTGTTTCATATCTTAATCTATGCTCAATTCCTCTCTTCTGAAGTTTCATTGTATAGCTCATAAGCATGATCCCATAATAATTATTGACAATTATGGATATCCCCCGTGTTCTTGTAGATAGACACCATGATAGTTTTCTTTCATCCAGCTTCTTTTCCCTTTCCTTTTCTTTTTCTTTTTTTTTACAGCTCAATAACCATGATAAGCCATCATCTACCATGCATTTCTAAACTTTAATTGGGATACCATCTTCCATGTCTTCATCTTATTCAAAGCCTCTTTACCATCAAACAATCTAACCGTACGATAGTAAATATGATGTCCAATCTCATCAATGCTACTTATTCGTCCTAACCCAAAATTCCCTACATGATCCACATTAGATAAATTTTGAAAATAGCTCCACCATCCTCTAAACTTCTCATCTTTCACTAAAGACTTTTGGATCCTAATTCTTAATACACCTAACATGACCTAAGTCTCTATTTTTCCTCTCCCTCATTCTAGTAACTTTGTATACAGTTATCTCAGCATCCCTTGTACCTAACTTTGATAAAGGTCATCATACGCCTAAAATTTAGCCTCGCCTACAGATTTCTTAGTTTCTTTGTTGGCATTTTTATGTCTTTTTAAGTTGTCCTAGTCTTTGGCCAAGTCTTATAACAAGACCTATTGTTTTAAAGGTTATTTGAACTTTATCATTCCACCACCAAGAATGAAATAACTATGTGGATAACTTGAATACAAATCATCCCTATAAGCCCACCCTAAGCAACAGATCTGCTAGGGAGCAGCAGACCTAGGAATCTAGGAGAATGGGCTGTTCAACCAAGAAGTCATAATCACCCATAATGGTGGCACACTTTTAGCATTATCAAAAAGTGAACATCTTGATTATTGAGTGACATGAGCTGTTCAGAATCAGCTATAAGATCAACCATGCTTTACGGAGCAGCATCCAGTGCAATCAAGAAACACCACAAACACAGAATGAGTATGCAGCTGAGATGAGGATGAGGGACAAACCTAGAAAGGATAGAACTAAAAATGAATGTGTTGCTGGAAACTTAGGGGTAGCACCAAAAGGGGGCAAGATGAATAAAAGGCAGCTAAAATGGTCCGGTCATGTGCAACAAAGACCAATGACTGCACCAGTCTAAATGAGTTCTATGATGTTGAAGGCTCTCAAGGCACAAGGGAAAGGCCAAAAGGACATAGGTCCAAATAGTGAGAAAAAGACATGAGGACTTCTGATGTAACAGAAGGCTCTAAGATACAGTGGCATTGCAAAACAGGATTCGTGTAGCCAATCATGAGTGATTGGGACTTGGGATAAGGCTTTGTTGACTTAATGAGGATAAGGTGCACAGAATGCATGATTTATGTATCAGCTTCAATGATCATATTGTCTACTAAAGAAGGGGGGGCAGAAGGTATCAACCCATATGCACATAATATGTTGAACCATGTTGTCGATATTTTGCATATTAAAGGCAACCATGGTGCAACCCACTAAAGAGAGCATCCAGATTCCTTTTACGAATATATATTCCCCATAGAAAGCAAATTTTTCACCTTTTTCTCTAAAAATTGGGACAAACTGCAATGCAGCACACAACCATCACAAATGCAGTGAATAGATTATCTGATTTTTGCACACCCATACAAATATCCCCATGCCGATACTTGCCATGTGGCATAGCTTTATTTCATTTCCAATACAATGAACAAGATTTTAAAAAATAAATAAATAATAAATAACTGTCACAACAATCCCCATGATTTCCAAACCTGTCCATGATATTTAGTATACAGTCTGGTGTAATGTATTTACCAATACTTCATCTTGGTAGCATGAGAACTATACAGTCTTGAGTAATGTATTTACCAATACTTCATCTTGGTAGCATGAGAACACTTTTGCCAAATCCTGTATGCTGCTCATTATTGCATTATGAACTTCCTTTCCTCCAGTAAGACAAAGGCTGAAACAATCAAACCAAAAAGAGATTTACACCTAGGGCTGAACCTTCTGAATGCAGAAAAACAGAAAGACCCTACTATTGCAATTTTATTTTTACTCATAACTATATCAAACTAAATCCTAAGCAATTCATCTAGGTCTAATAGAATCTAGAACCTGTTCATTACCACTAAAACATCTGGGTTATCATCGCTATGCTTTAGAATGAATGAACACAAACCAATCCCAGTAGCTGCAGAATGATTATCTCACAAAGATTAGAAAATTCTTTCATCAGTTTAAACCTGCTATAGACCATTAAGAATTGGACTAGGTACACTCATACCGGCATATTATTTAACAATTCAAGCAACATATTGGGTTAAAATTTGGATAATATAGTGGCAGCTTGAACTGAGCACTAACCTGAAAGAGAATTAGCAGGTCCAAGCATGAAAGAAAAGAACCCCCCACCCAAAAAAAAAACTTCCATTACAATGAAGCTGACACTGGATCAACAAGCAAGAAGGCATCTCCCAAAGTGCACATGAGTACACACGGACATGCACACACACAAATAACCGCTTACCAGCTTTCCTATCCAAAAACAAATTGTTTTGAAAACTTAATCCTCATTAAATGGGTTAAGATTTGTTAATCTTAGGAAGAAATTTAATGATTTTAATAAGAGAGAGAGAAACCTTATTCAATCGGATGCTCAAACCAATTTGACTCAAACCCAGCCCCCTATCAGGTCAAGATCCGGGTTGGACCTTAATTTTTGCTTCTGGGTATGAAAACAAGCTCAATGAACGATTTTCCAGTAAGGACTGGGGCATAAACAAGTACGATTTGGATTCAGTATGCAAATCTGAATTTACAAATATTAACCGACATGCAGATCCTGCTTCATCTCAGAGCCATGACGGGATTTATATCCATAGTTTCAAAGATCAGACTCAACTAAATCCGATAGGATTGTGGTGGTGACAAAGGGTTAAATAGTTAGATCAGGTGATCTGAACCTGTATCAGATCGGGATCAGCCAATCCCTATATCAAATACATATCAGTCAGTATTTTGAACATACCCAACATATTCCATGCAAGATCAATGGCTCTTACTTACTGACCTATATATATATATATATATATATATATATATATATATATATATATGTGTGTGTGTGTGTGTGTGTGTGTATCAATGGCTCTAACTTTAACTCTTTCTGCCTCAATATCCAGGTTCCTGCAAAATATAATCTCACAGCACATAGTACAATACCTTGCAGAAGTGACATTGGATTGATATGAATAGTATATCATACTATTTCTTGTATCATAATGCATGTGTCTTTCTTTACTTTTTTTTTTTTTAAAAAAAACTTTCTGCAGTACTTATATTTTCCTCAAACTAATGCTAAAAGTCCACTCTTCTTCTAGGCTTCTACCATGAAGTGTGAATCAAGCAGATCAAAAGCAACACAAGGCAACAGTAAATCAAACAACTGTGTCAATTCCACATCACATGCAATAAAAGGCATATAAAAGGCAATCTATCTTTCTTCTAAGTTCTAACTATACACTAAATAAAACAGGCAGTTCAAGGGCAGAATAAAGCATTCAAACACAAATACAAGAGTAGTAGACTCACCCAAATATCTCCAGAAGTAGAGAAACCTCTTCATCATTTGGGGCTTCAAGAATCTGAGTCATAGAAAAGAGTCAACCTGCGGTTAACCTCCATGATCAGCAAGTACAAAGCCCAAATTAAAATTCATGAGGAGTCGCACCAAGAATCAGTGGAACAAATAAGCAGTCTCCAACAAAGTATAATGGCAAAAGATGTGCAAACTGACGCATTCAAATTTTATAAAAAGTAATTTGGACTATAACATGAAAACACCAATAGCTCGCGGTAATACCAAACACCAAAAAAAAAAAATTGAGATAATGCAAATTTATTCAAGAACATAAGGAGGAAGAAACAAGACGGCAAAAACAACAAAGCAGCAGAAAAACAAAAAGGCAACAACTGTACTACACAACTCCAGTCTCCACTCCAAACAGCAGACCAATCTAACTCATCAAAATCCTAGGGGATAGAAACCCAGTCCAAAAGAATCTCATAGACACAACAAAAAGATGATCTTGAAAAGAGAACTTGCCCTTAAAAATATGTTTGTTCCTCTCCTTCCAAACCATAGTTGCAGAGAAGCTTGTTTGGGAAGCCAATTTGATGTAGAACAACAGTCCACAAGAAGAATAAACAAGAAGGAAAGAAGAAGATGTTATTGAAGAAGAAGAGAAGATGAGAGAGAAAGATGGCAGAATGGTCACCTCATGTGAGGGGTTGAGGGAGAAAAACTTGGGATACCACACCCACTTCAACACACATGTGCCTTCTATTTCAAATTTCATCTTCAATTGATTTATTCATATGTTGATGCCTCTTTAAATAGGCTTCCAATGTAATAAAATAAAAATAAAATCCCTACAATCTAGGACATTAATTCCTAAACTTTCCATAAAAAAATCCTACTAAATTAAAATACTTGACAAAAGAGGTTTTGCTTGCTTGACAAGCAAGATATTTTGGGCCCTACAAGGATCTCCAAAATCTTGTAGATATTGCACAACTCAAATGTAAACCCCAATGATCTTAAAAATCAACAAAATTTTCTCCCTAAAGATGCTCACACGATTTGGCATTTGTAATCACCTATTCAAATTTTATTTTCATTTCAATTCCTAGTCATTTCACAATATTTTTTCTGATGGTTTGAAGTTACTTCTAAATTGCAATTTTACTCGCTTCCCAACTATTTCGTAATCACTCCCCCAATCGCTTCCGCTCTCTAGATGCTTCTTATTCATTTCTCGCTTTTCATTTCCCAAGTATTTATTAAGCCTTGCTTCTCGCTTCTTGCTTTTGTATCGCTTCTTGCTTTCATTTCTCGCTCTTGTAACTATGTTCCAAACAACCCAACAAATGGCCTAAAGAAGGAACCACCAAAAAACCTTAGGAATACCCACCAACTCTCTAATCCATCATCCGACCATAAGATTTCTGAAACTATTTAGAAAAACCCATGAAATATTGATATGAGCAAGAAAAAATGTCCAAATATTCCTCAGCATCCGACAATGGATAAAAAGATGATCTATTGTCCTCCTCACCCAAGCACAAAACACATCTATTCACCAAATTCCAACCATGCTCTTTCAATGGTTGAGAGTAAGGATTTTATCTAGAGTGGTAGTCCAAAAGAAGAATTTAACTTTTGAAGGGATCCCCAAAGTCCAAATGCCCTTGTAATGAAATTCCAAATGAGATGCATTATCCAACCCCTCAAAGATTTGGTAGAAAATTTACCTTTCTTGTTAAGTCCCCCCACCCCCAAACTTGACTATCTCGCACTCCAAGAGTTAACCTAAACTCCTCTAAATGACTCATCAAACTCATCCAATGCTTCGACTCTCAATCATTCAAATTCCTTCTCTACCTTGGGTTCCACACTCCATCCCCAATATCATCAAAGTTGTCAACAACGGAGCCTTGTTTCTTGATGGGCAAAAGAATTATACTTCTACACTCATCCTTAAGGGGGGATTTACCACACCAATTACTCTCCCATAATTGAATTTCATCCCCAGATCCCACCTTAAACCTAAAAAATCTATCAAATTTCTCCTCAACTTTAAGAATGGATTTCCAAATCCAAATACCATGGTACCCCTGAGTTCTTATGGCTCCACACCGAGTTGCAACCATACTTAGCCACTACTGTTGAAGTATATTAATTTGTGTTTCTCCTAACACCTTATGGTTTTGGGAGAGTAGGTTAATTAACTTAAACATGGTATCAATCAGGTCAAGTCACGAGTTCAAACCCTAGTAGAAGTATTTTCCCGGATGTAGTGGTGTGTGTTTGTGTACATGTTGTGTGGACTCGTGCCCAGCTCCCAGAGTGTGATTTCAAGAGAGAACCTCTGAAGGAGGGATGTTGATGTACATTAATTTGTGTCTCTCCTAACACCTTAAGGTTTTGGGAGAGTTTGTTAATTAACTTTAACAACTATCACTTCCCTCCATAACTTATCTCTCTCCTCACCAAACCTCCAAAACTATTTCCCAAAGAGGTCCTAATTGTGCATCATAATCTTTCTAATCCAAGATCCCCCTCCTTTAAAGGGTGGCAAACCATCTTCTAATCAACATGATGATAGTTCCTCCAAATCATTCCTTAGAAAATTCCTACAACATACCTCAATCTACTTAACAATCGAGACTGGGATCAAAAAAAAAGAGGTAGTAATTATGAAAACTAGTCAAAAAACTTTTGATAAGGTTAACCTCCCCCTTTGGACAAATGGGGGGCCTTCTGAAATCCATTTTGGTATAAAAAAAAAAAAAACTCTCCCCAACCGTATTCAAGACCAATTTTGATTTGAATTTTTCTCCGACAGGAAGACCGAGGTAGGAGGAAGGCTAAGAGTCCATTTTGCAACCCATAATATTGGCCAAAAAGACCATGAGGCTGGGGATTCTAGTCTGATCTATTCTCATGGGATTTGATGGTTGGGGGTTGTGCCGGTGGTTAGTGAGATTCCAGTGGAGGATTCAATTTTTTAAATCAACCATACTACTATTAGTCAATTGGACAAGGATGCAGATCCGGTGGTCGCATCAGTTGCATGCGAAGTGGATGGCGATTGAAAGAGAGAGGGATATGTTTAGATGATAGATCTGGGTGATAAGGCTATCGCTTTTGAGGAAATAAGGATAGAATCGGATTCTCAAATTTCTTTTAGGAGTTCATTCCCATTCCCAATTGTGTCCCTGTTTGCATCGGTCCAAAGTCGAGTCATGTTATGGGCTTGGGCCTTACAAGTTGTTCGCACCCGCTTTGCTAGCCACAGTCGGATTTAGGCTTGGGTGCTTCATGTGTTGGGGCCGAAGCCTAGGAAGGGTCGTCGTTAGAAGCCCAACTTTCAAGCCCCAAGCCTCTAAGCCTTTTGTTTGTTTGATTGGGGAGGCATCTGCTTCGTCTTCTTCACCCCTAAGATGGGTTTCGAAGTAGAGA
This sequence comes from Platanus orientalis, assembly GCA_025762735.1. NCBI lineage: Eukaryota > Viridiplantae > Streptophyta > Magnoliopsida > Proteales > Platanaceae > Platanus > Platanus orientalis. Next base: position 23,167 of record JAOXJP010006312.1, on the reverse strand, counting down.
GTTAAGACTCGGGATCCAAAGATCTAATATAGGGCTTTATGAAGGTGACGGGAAGATTCTGATGGGTTACTCTTCTATTTTGGGCCAGAAGAGTGGTGATGAAATGTTGTGCTTTCACAACCCTTTTTTGTAGTTGCAATCATTGGGATCTTCGGGTGATTCTCAATGGGAGAGCAACTTATGCTCTGCTCATCCTCGATTTGGTTATGGACGTGGCTATGAGGGATGAGGTTATGCTTGTTGCTGAGGGGGTGTCAATGATATCGTATTGGTATGGGGAGTATGTGGAGTTGTCAATTCCGGTGTCTGAGACTCATGTCTTTTTGCTGACTGGTTGTGCTTTGAATCAAGAGCCTAACGTTGCAAAGGTGCTTGCTGTGGGGGTGGACCTCGATGCTGCTGTTGTCTTGAGTCGTGTGACTTGTTCGAGGGATTCACTAATTCTTAAAGCCTTGCCTACCCATCAGTGGTTGTTGGTTAGGCATAGGCTATGTGTGGAGGGGGAGATCTCAAGTGTCACTACGACCAGGTCTGCAAGCTTAACCATGGGTGCTTTGGCAATGTTTATGGAGAGTCAAGAGGGAGGGTGGAAGGTGGTCCCACATCCTTTGATACCTAGATATGGATTAAAGATGGTTCAATCTAAAATCCTTCTCAATCATCCACAACCCCCAAATATGACATGTTTATTTTCCAAGTTCCATTCCTTTACCACCCTTTTATCTGCTTTGGATTTATGCAAGGAGGCTAAGTCTTTCAAGTTGAACGAGACAATGAATTTTATCCAGGATAAGATTCTTGATGCCACTATTCCTATCCAAAGTTCAAAATGTCGATGTTAGTGGAAATGTCGGTTGAGCCAAAATAAGATAATATATAGGAAATGTCGGAAAGAAATATAGTTAAAATCATGGAAACTTAAAAAGTATATTCTAATCTAAGTACATAAGTATGAGGGAATAAATAGATTTATTAGGAGTGATAGCTTATTTTAATACATAATTATAGCTTACTTTAGTACACTTGTTTAATAATATTCTTAATAAATACACATGCAATTATAAAAAAATGATATATAATGGTTGACAGACATATTATGATAAACATTAGGGAACAAGTAGATTCTCTTCTTTTTCTTCTTTCTTCTCTTCTCCCTCCTCTCCCTTTTTTTAGTTTCTTTGAAATTTATCGTTTTTCGTATAAGTTTTTAGCATAACAACACAATGTCGATGTTAGGCAATAATACACTACAATAGAGAATATTCATTTGACACAGTGTACATGTCAACCAAAAATTGAAGTTTTATAATATAGTTATATGTTTCATGTCAGTGTAGGTATGTCGTGTTGATCCTAGTTGACATGGACATATATCGGACAACATATAAGACATTTTGAGAAATTTAATACCATGCTTCTATCGATGTGGGTAATGGGGGGAATCAATTGATGGTTTTTAATAGGTAGAGTACTAAGAGGTGAGGAGGGAGTTCTTTCGATGGTGCTGCTGGCCTCTGATTTCATGGTTGACCAAGAAATGGGTTTGCCTTCGATATGTATTGAGGATAATATTGGACGTTGAACTCCCTTCCTACTACCACTCTCACCAACCCACCCACACTTTTTCTCATAGTGCACACCACAAGCCAGTTTTTTTAAGTTCATTGTGCATCCACTTACCTACATCAGAACAAGACCCAACCTTCATAACCTTGTTCCAAGTTTGTCTTCGCAATTATGCATAACATTTTTTTTTGCTTCTTTTTTGCTTCACTCTCAAAACCCACACACAAAAGCCAAGGATCTTACTAAATCCATCCGATTTATTAATCACCCAGTCTAAGATCATATCTTCATTGCCAGTCTTAGCGCCCATAGATAAGCTAGCATGATCAGCCTCTAACATGTCCACACTATCTTCCACTTCCATTATGGCCAATGGTTCAAAATCCGACCTAGCCAACCACTAATTCCCACATTCCCCATACTCGCCAATAAAAAGAAATTCAAACTCCACAGGCTCGAGACACTGCAGTCTCTCCTACTCATGGATGACCACCAAATGTCTACTAGAGTCATGTAAATCGGCATTTGGACCCAAAATGACCTGGCACTCCACATTCTAATGGTCAACCATAATCCGATTAGCCCTGCATAAGACAAGAGCAGATAGCAATGCAGGGGTACAAAAGTCAATCAAGCATTGCAATGTGCTACACCCTTTTATCTTTCTTTTTGTAGCTTTCATGATCTCAAGGCGAAAAAGATGATTGATTGCAAACGTGAAGTGAATGGTCTATATTACCTTGACGAAGATCCAAGAGAGGGTGCAACTGCATTATATTCCAGTATATCTCCCCTCCAGTGGCATAATCGTTTGGGTCATACGTCACTACAAAAATTAAAGCTTAGTATTCCTTCCTTACAGTCTATGACTAGTTTAATGTGAAGCTTTTTAGTTAAGAAACATCATTAGATTTCTTTCCAAAATCGAGTTAATCGTAGACCGAGTGCTTTTTAGCTTGTTAACACTGATATTCAGGGTCCTACTAAATATAAAAATTTATTTGGTTGTTTGTATTTTGATACATTTGTGGGTAATCATTCACGGATGACATGGTTATTTCTTTTATAAGATTAATTTGAGTTATTACCTATTTTCAAATTATTCTACAAAGAATTTGAAGTTCAATATGACCATCTTACTCGTGTGCTTCATTTCAATAATGCTCATGAGTATGTTCAAAAAGATTTATAAGATTCTAGTGCTTTGAATGGTACTATACATCAAACCTCTTGTGTTCATACTCCACAACAACATGGCATTGCAGAAGGTAAAAAACGACACATATTCAATATTTCTCAAATCGTGATGTTTAACATGGACATGCCTAAAGCTTTTTGGGATGATGCCATCTTAACAATATGTTTCCCAGTTAACCAAATGCCATCATCTGTGTTGAACAATCAATCTCCACATTCCCCTTTATTTCACACTCTTCCTTTATTCTCTTCCTTCCTCGTATATTGTGTTCATGTCCTAGATCCAAGGCAGAATAAGTTGTCTCCCCAAGTGTATAATATTACCCGGTCGAGAGCAAAGCTACCAAGCCCAGCAACTAAAGTTTAGAGGTCTAAAATGTCATCCAAGCAAGTTTCCTCATTTGGCCCCTGCACTTTAACAAAGTTCTCACCATGGACAATTTGCAAAAGAGAGGCTTTCAGTTAGCTAGTCGGTGTTGCCTTTGTGGTAATAGCGAGGAAAATGTCGCTCACCTCTTTCTCCATTGTCCAATAGCAGCAACCTAGTGGGGTGAGTTCCTTTGGTGATTCCTTCTTCCTCAAGCTATTCCGGTGTCATTTCCTTCGACGCTCAAGGCCTGGTTCCATGGTTCTAAAAGGGCAGTTTCACAGTTTCACCTGAAGGGAGGCTTCTTTGAAAGAGTAGTCCACACATTATATGCCAGACCATTTGGATTAAGCGCAATGCCCGTGTGTATGAAGGAAAGCACGTCTCTTCATCTCATTTAATAGAGAGGTCAGCATGGATCTAAAGATCGGCCTATCCAACCTTTACTGATAATAATTTAGTCATGTGGAGAAGTAAGAAGCAAAGTATAGTAGCTAGATCAAGTATAGAAGTAGAGGAGTATAGAGCAATGGCTCACATTGTATGTGAGTTGATGTAGTTGAGATCACTCTTGCAAGATATGGGCGTTGAAGTACATACTCCCTTAACAATGTATTGTGATAATCAAGCAACCATCTACATTGCAAGCAATCTAATATTTTATAGGCGCACTAGGCACGTCAAAGTAAACTATTATTACATTTGTGATTTGGTGATGAGCAAACAGATTGTTTCTCTATACATCAAGTCTAAAAAACAGTTGAGTGACTTGATTACAAAGGCATTGGAAAAGTCATGGTTGGATGTTATGTAACAAGCTGGGCATGATTGATATTGATGCTCCAGCTTGAAGGGGAATGTTAAGCACATTATTTATGTAGCAATGTACCACAGGGTACAAAAGTCATTCTGTTTTTATCATTATAATATAAAAGGTAGAGGGAGCGTCAATACAAGGGTTAACGAACCCTACTCTATCCTCTTCCTCACACCTCTTTCTTCTCTTCTCTTCTCTTCTCTTCTCTTGTTCCCATCCCTTCTTCTCTTCTATCTTTTTTCTTACTTTCTCTTATTCTTCTTTATTGTTATTTAACACTTCTATTTTCTTCTTTCTTCCTTATCCTTTGTTATAAATTTTAACAGGTATGAACTTCTTTACCTTCCCTACTTCTAAAAATTAAAATTTCTGCTTACCTTCCCCAATTTGTAGGCCTTGAAAACTAAATGCAAAGTTGAACCCATCAGGACTGCTCTTTTTAATTATGAAAAGAAAAAGAAACCAAGAGTCTTTATGTTCATTCATTTTTATATACTCTGTGACCCTTTTTCTTCCCTTTTTACCAATAACAAAAACATTAATTCATGGAAACTCCTCCTCTTCTCTTGTTCCCATCCCTTCTTCTCTTCTATCTTCTTTCTTGTTTTCTCTTATTCTTCTTTATTGTTATTTAACACTTCTATTTCCGTCTTTAATCCTTGTCTTTTATTATAGATTTAACAGGTATGAACTTGTTTACCTTCCCTACTTCTAAAAATTAAAATCTTTGTTTACCTTCCCCAATTTTTAGGCCTTGAAAACTAAATGCAAAGTTGAATCCATCAGGACTGGCTTTTTTTAATTATGAAAAGAAAAAGAAACCAAGAGTCTTTATGTTCATTCTTTTTTATATACTCCGTGACCCTTTTTCTTCCCTTTTTATCAATAACAAAAACATTAATTCATAGAAACCCCCTTTTTTTGGTATTGTGGGACTTCTCTTTCTGATCAAGGATGATATACTTCCTGATTCTAGTACTCAAAGTTTCAAATAGTGGGTCATACAAAATTTTGTGGTCTACGCAGAGATTTTTAAAGGAGATTTGATGGTGGTATTGAGGGGTTTTTTTTTTTTTTTTTTTGAAAGGTAAGGATATCATTTATTGAAAGTAAAGCATTATAAAAAGTACAATAAGGAGGATCATCGCGAAGGTGATACGAAAAAGATGAAAAGACAACATTAAAACAAGTACTATTACCACTCCTCACCCCATATAGATTCCCATTCTACCTCATTAAAATTAAGCCATACCGAGGCCCACTCTAAGCGCGTTTCAAAGATATCAATTACCACTTCCCTTATTGATTTCGAAACTTGTCCTAAAAATCCTGCTATTTTTTTCCATCCACAAACCCCAACAAATGGCCCTCGGAATGGCACACCGTATAGACATGGAGAGACTCCCAAGCCCATTAATCCACCATCCCATTATGATTTCATTCCAGAGACTTGGAAAAACCAAGAAATTTGTAGATGAGAAAGGAAAAAATACCAAACCAATTTAGCCATAGGACAATGAATGAAGAGATGACTTCCTAATTCCTTCTCTTCCATGCATCGTATACATCTATGCATAACATCTGCCAGCCAAGTTCCAACCTCTATTCTGGATATGATTCAAGGTTAGAATTTTTTCCAGGAAACTATTCCAAATGAAGAGGGAGATGGAATAGCATGCAGAAGACTCCCTAACCTTTCTAAAATTCGAGATGAATGGCCAGAAAAGATGGAATATCCAGTAACCAGAGTAGAAAACCATGGTTTGGGATGTTTACCAATCTCAGTGGTGGTGGTGGTCAGAGACAGCAAACATAGTCAATAAGACTGTAAACCAGTGGTAGTGGTGGCCAGAGATAACAATTGATGGTGGTGGTGGCAGCAATAGTGTCAGTGAACAATGGTGGAGGTGGAGCCGTGGAGGTGGAGAGAAAAAGGAAGGTCAAACTTTAGTTGAGACCAAAGGAATCATCGTATGCAAGACACACAAACTCCACCTATAACATGGAGATTTCAATTCATAATAAACACCTATGCAAAAGATAAATAAATAGAATTCCTATATGTTTTATTCCACTAACACCCCATACTATGACTACTTCTCAAACTCAATTCTAGCACACTGATGCAGGATATGAGAAGCTTTGATAGCAATTGATGTAGGGCAGCCTATGGGCTGTATATCCTGCAGATATGGGCCCAAAATAGATGTGCAGAAGGTAGGACAGAATTAAAGTAACCAAGCTCTGAATTTCAAACACCCAAATAATCTTAAATTTGAGGGGGAAGGAGAGGGAATCCCATTACAGATTTAAAGGAAAGATTAGACAAGAAAAAGAGGGAAAGAACTAGAAAAAAAGGAAGCTGTTATAGGTTCTGGAAAATCTGGGCAGATTGGTAAAATTATCAAAATACCCCTGCAGACACGTCAGAACTTTATGACATTTTACAAGTAGTTACATAGGCATATAATGGATGTCCATTCAAATTTTCAAGTTATTCTGATACGAAAAAAGTATATAAAACACTTAAAAGAACAGTTTGAAGTGTTACTTGTAACTGAATAACCTAAAAATACAGGGTAGGTTAATAGAGAAGAGACTTAACAAAACAGAAAGGGATGAAGGAGTTAGGGTGGGGGGAAATAAGAAGGGTGAGTGATAAAAGAAGAAAACCCTAAAAAAAAGGCTACTTCTAGGGTGGGTGATTTTAAGAGAAAAGTAACCAAATTTTTCTTGTTAAGAAAGAGCAATGATGGTTCAGGAAGAGATATCCAACAACAACAACAACAACAAACAGCCTTATCCCAACTATTTGGGGTCGGCTACACGAATCCTGCTCCGCCATTCCGTTCTGTTTAAGGCCATATCTGCTGTTAAATTTCAAGCTGCCATGTCCCTCCTTACTACCTTCGCCCAGGTCAATTTTGGCCTTCCTCTAGTTCTAGCACCTTCAACTTGTATTGCCTCACTCCGCCTCACTGATGCAGTCATTGGTTTTCGTTGCACATGCCCTAACCATCTCAATCGACTTTCCCTCATTTTATCACCTATTGGTGCTACCCCTAAACTCCTACAAATGAATTCATTCCTAATTTTATCCTTTCTAGTCTTGCCACTCATCCATCTCTACATCCTCATTTTAGCCACACTCAATTTATGTACTTGTTGTTTGTTGGCTGCCCAACATTATGTTTTTTTTTTTTTTAAAGTAGAAACACAAATGAAAGATTACCTTTTCAATGAGTGGATCTGTCTAGTAATTTTCATATGGTTTAAGGATTATGAAAAGCCCAAAACATGAGTGTATCCATAGAGGGCATAAACCTTGTAAAATATTATTTTAAGCATTCCAGGCCCCAAAGGGCTTTAGTGTAGGAATACTGTGTAAATGGGTACAGTATATGATGCAGCCAATGTGAAGAGATTGATGTACGCCCCACAAGAGCCAGATTCAAGGATTGGGAAATCGCTCGAAAATTCCTTCGCTTCAAGGCTTTAGGGCTGTTTCCGGTTTATTTTAGGGTTATTTTATTTTAGAGTTTTAGAAATAAGTTATGGAGTGTTTTTAGTGAGAATTTAATGTTTCAGGGTTTTTATGTAATAAGACTTTAGCCAAAGGACTTATTTACAATTTTAGAAGTCTTAGGAGTCTTTTGTAGTTAAAGAAAATGGGTTTTTTTAGTATTGGTCATACAACCACTTAAGTTAGGCTTTTAGAGTCCTAATTCAAATAGGACTTTGAAATAAAATCTTTAAATAGATGGTCCAATAGGATGTAATTCTGTTTTTGAATATTGAAATAAAGATTAGTGTGTTTTGCGTTCCACGAGTGGGCAGGTATCTCTTTCTTGGGTTGTGGTTGTGGGCTTTCCATTTTCTGTCATCCTCTCTATCACATGAGTAAGTGATTCTTCCTCTCTCTTTCTTTATTCCTTCTTTAATATTTATTTTTTCATTTCTTTCTTGATTCTTGCTATCCTTTCTTGATTCTTGTTTCCTGATTATTTATCTTTCTTGTTGAATTCGTTACTTATATTGGCTGATTATTGTTTCTTTAAACCTATCAAGAATTAATCTTGATTAGATTTCTGGAGTCTCAAAATAGAAAACTTTGAAATTGAATATTTTCTTCAATTTTGATCCACAATTTATGAAATTTGGACCATAGAACCTTCAAGGATATCAGAACTTACTAGAAAAATTTCAAAATTGTTTGACGCGTTACTAGTGGCATTTTGGTAATTTTGTGGGTCTACAAAAAATTCTAGACTTACCCTTTTGGACTTTTTTTTTCCCTAATTTCTTTTTGTTTTTCTTCTCCATTCTTCCTAATTTCTTCTATTTCAATTTCTTTTTGTTCTAAGCTTTTCCCTAAAATTTGCGATTCTTTGGGGTGTTTAAGACAAGTTCTTGATCCCTTAAAGTGGTATAAGCTTCCGCATATTTTTTAAGCCACCATTCTACATCAGTATATGTAAGGGTACTCTAGTCCTTCTCATGTAGTAGGTCATACATGTAAATTCTTAGTATCTCAATATATAAATATAATGAAGTATGTGAGAGAATCAATATTCTCAGTATGTATACGCTCCCCATATGTTTTTCTTCTCTCCTCCTCCTTCCTCTTTACATCAACTAACCTTAGCTAATCAACATCTTGAGATTACGACTTTCAGAGAGGAAAAGTAAAAACTAAGGAATGTGATTAACATGAGAAAGGGGGGATCACGGTAATGTCCAAGGTAGGAATCCCTGCTTCAGTGCAAACTGCAACATTATCTGGAGTCATGAATGATTAGGTTTGGAGACAAAGGGGTTCTAGTGTATTAATTTTCTAAACGATCATCAAACCATTTGGGCTGGTATTCGATCCAAATTGCAACAGTATAGGCAATGTTTTTGTTGCCATAGTGACACAAGGCTAGGTTCTTATTGTTTTTATTCTTTTAAATATAGCATTATATAGCAATCTATTATTTTCTGCAAGTTTTGTACAATCAAAATCCTGTTATCAGTTATAAATGTTATGTTTACAAGTTGGTATCCTGTTATTCTCTTATTCCAGGTGCCATTTACCAACTCTGTATATTGGGATGGAATACATGCGTACACACAGCTTTAAACTCGCAGAACAGGTGACTATTCATGCTTGTAAATATTCTCAGCTGCATTTTGTGATTGCAGGTAAGCTGATGTGTGAATTCATTTATGGGATTTGTTACTCTTGTATTTCGTGGAGTACTTATCCTTGTAGATGTTATTACTGACTTGGGTGCAAGAAGGCTTTAGTTTTGGTCTAGAAGTAAATTTTATATAGACCAGCTTCTAGTTAATGTTACAAATTAAATGGTTTTAAATTTCGTACCTGTTTTGGATATTACTTCAAAATATGCTGGGTAGACCGTCTTGGATATCTTCATCTCCAGATAGCTAGTAAATATCAAGGTTGTTTCAGGGGTTAGCGGGGGCAGACTACAATGGATAGGCTCCCATACCCTGTTAGAAGGATATTATCACAACATCACTAAGGCAATGCATGTTTCATTTAATCTTTTTACTGATTTGCATAACTTGCTCAATTAATTCATTTCATTTTATTGTTTCTAAATTTGTTGCAAGGTGATTCTTGTTGATATACATGGGAACATATTAGAATACAATATGTAAGAGTATGAGTGTATACTTGTAAATATCCACATGTAGGGATGTATCCTTTCCTCTTGAATATATAGAATATGTGATGTAGGACAAATAGAGAACAATCTTGAAATGATTAAATAGCTTGTAATCTATCGAAGATTATCAAAATTTTTTATGGATCACAAAGGTAATCTATTTGCTAAACTTTAGCATGTGAAGCAAGAAAAGGCTCTGATCTGGTTATTCATTAGATAATCTTTAATAAAAAGGAAATAATAGAAAAAAGAATAGAGAAAGGGAGAAAAATACCAATGGAGTCACACCAATGGCTTCCTAGGAGTCGTACCTAGGGTAGAAAACATCACACCTTCAAGATTCTGGAGTTACACCAGAGAACAAAGCAACTGTAGCCTTGAATTCATAGATAATCATCATTTTTCATTAATAAAATTGTGGGTTACAAGCATATATATAGATTTCACATGCCAATCTTTCCAAATCCCACGCTAACTAGATTTCTTAAAAATAAAACTTCTAAATTAACTAAATCTCGTCACCAAGTGATAAAAAAATGAAACAATTCTTTCACTTTCTTTAAAATTAAATCTAGTCTATTTGGAAATAAATAGAAACCCTTAAATTGACTGACTAGAAACTAACCTATATTAACCTAAAATTGACCAAATAAAAAAAATTAAAGGTCATTACCTAGTGGTGGTCCTGTAACTACGGGATGCTGGGAGGGTTAGACCGAAGACAGACCTAGCCTTTGGCTATTTTGCACAAAGTGGTTGCTTGTGAGACTCAAACCCGTGTTTTCACGCTAGCAGCCCAAGTTACTACCATTGCACCAAAGCAATGACCCAAAATACCCCTGCATTAACCCATTAAATTTGAATATGAGCTCTTTCTTGTTCTGCATCAATATGTATAGGAGAGACTATAAGCACTCCATACATTTTTTCCTAATTCTTCTCGTTTTCTATTCTTCTTTTTCTTCTATAAATCCTAGCTTATTTTACAACATCTATAGTAGAAATCCACTTGATATCAGAACTCAGAGCAAGGAACACAAATCATGAAAGTCCGGTTTTGATCCTAGAGGGGGGGTGAATAGGATTTATAAATTTTTTTTGATTACCCCTAATTTAATTTTCAATTAAATGATGTTCAATTATAACTTGAAAAATTAATGCACTTATTTTGTTAAATTAATGCACTTATAGTTACAAGTGCAAAGAAATGGCAAGATGTAAAGATGTTCTTTAGCAAGAGAAATTTAATGTTGCTAATAAAAGAACATAAAATGAACTAAAAAGCATTCCAAGATAGAGATAGATAGTAGGGACAATTCACACATACAAACATTCACACATAGCACAAAGTTTTTATAGTGGTTTGGCACTTGGGCCTACGTCCACTATCAAAGCTCACTCCCAAGTTACTAAATTTTATTTATATTGAAAGCAATTGTAATCAAGGTTAAATTTTAAAACCTATCTACTTGCTTAAGCAAGCTCTACACTCGGTATCTTTGGCAAGTGCTAGGTTTATTCCTGGTGTCTTTGGTGGGAATGGTCTACACCTTCGTTGTCTCCGGCGGAGGTGCTAAGTCTACACTACCGGTGTCTCCGACGGTTGTGCCAAAGTCTACTTCTGGTGTCTCCGGCAGAGGTGCTAAGGTTTATAAATTTAAAATCAATACAAATTACCTCAAAATATTGGTGTATTGCTTGATGCTCTTGATGGTGGTTGCTCCTTGTTGAGTTTTGTGAGCTTTACTCTTCCACCAAGGTCCTAAGAGATGCTTCTTTGCTTCTTGGAGCTTCACACTACAAGGGCTTACTGAGGAGTAAACCCTTCTACTTACTTCCCTTTTTGATTCTTCAAGAAAGGAGTGCTAGGGAAACACTTTAATGGCTCTTTGATCTTCAATGCAGGTTCATAAATGTGAGTCTTGTTTATTGGGAGGATTGAATGCCTTATCTTTGCTTGCTCTTATTCAAGATAATCTCTCTTTGTGTTCTTATGTGTTAGAGAATGCCTTAGGGTTCTCTTATACTTATAGGGGCTGAGCATGGTTGTGCATCCTTGATTTGACATTTTTTCTAACGGTCAAAAAATCGCGGGCATTGGATTCATATATTCTTTTGAATTCCTGCAATATCGGATCGATTCGGTTATGTTGGATCGATCTAGCTATGTCGGATGGATCTGCATGGATCGATCCGGCATTCTCGGATTGATCTGATGTCTGTTTGAGACACCCGAGCCATGCTAGATTGATTTGGGACCCCATCTGGATTGATTTGATGGCCTCCTGGATTGATCTGATAATTGGAGGATTGATCCGCTAAATGCAGATTGATCCGACACCCTCGGATCAATTTGCATCCCTTGTTTTGCTGTCATTTTGCCTTGATCTCACTCTCAAACACTTTAGGACTTATTCAAAGGGCATGGGTTGGCTCATAGGACTACATGAAAGTTATTTGGTCACATTAACCTATGTCTATCATTAGGATTACCTTCACATACCTTTTTTGAGCTTAATGAAGCTTGGGTTTTCAAGTCTTAGACCTTGGCAACATGAGGAAGGATCCATCATTGGCTTCAAGTGCTTGGAACTTGTCTTTCTTCTTGGGATCCAAATACATTTGATAATTACAGACACTACTAAGATATGCAATACTCATGCCATGCCTAATCTACCACTCCATGTATTTTACATTCTATGGAATTGACAATATACACTAACACATCAGTGGTAGAGGAAGAAGTCTATCGTGCTTGTCTGACGTGCTGACATCACCAAGTTGGTACGGATGTCATCACCATCCGTACAGATCCAGTTGGTGACTGAAGAAAATTGTCAATATGTGTAGAACTTGTTTTTTTAGTGATTTGTGGTGTTATTTCCTGTTTGATTTGCAGATGTTTGCTATTTTAATGGATTTTACAAGTTTTCTTAGATTTTTCTCAGATTTGAGTAAATGCTTCGATTTGTGCAAATCTCAAGTTTTTAGCAATCGATCTCTTATGGATCTGGTCTCTCCCAATGTGTATGACATTTTCCCTCAAATGTCATGTAATCACATTAATATTTGACAATTTTATGAGTGTTTTTCAGAGGTATATCTACTGCCTTTTTTTTTGGCTTGAAAATGTTATAGTTCTTTTCTATAGTAATCTCATTTGCTCGAATTTCTTCATTCTATATCTCTTTTATGGATTCCAAAGGTGCTTAGTGGCTGTGCAGCATTATGGGGATCTATGCCTTTGTGATTTGTTAGTTTTATACATTATTTGGGCCTCTCATGGCTGTTGTGTATGGTGTAGTGCAGTGTGGTTTCTCGATCTAAGGTGTGTAGAGATATTTTGTGGTTCAGTTGGTTGTTCTCCACGTCTCTGGCTTTGGATGTGATTGTTTGGGTGTGGTGTACCTTGTTATCAGTCCTCTCTCATGTGTTTATGTTTCTGGATTGTTGTGACCTATTGATTGTTGGTTGAAGGGGTTCTTTAATCAGTTTGCAGTGCATTTTGTGATCTGTTTAGGATTTCTTGATAATTTCCCTCAGAGTTTCTGCTGGTGGTTATTTGTGGTGGAATATCAAAGCAGTGTGTTGGGGTGCTTCAATTTTTTTTTTGTTTTGTTGTTGTTGTACTTGAAGGTATTGTGTAGCCACTAGTACTGTTTTGTACTTGGAAACTCCTGGCTTAGGTCCCATTGGGCAATGTTTGAAGTGCAACATTTGTGTTGATTGTTCAAGGCCGAAGTGTGCAACGGTGGTTTGGTTTGCATTTGGGTGTTGTACCTGGTTTGGGTGCAGTGTATTGTTTATGGTTGTTGGCATATTTTGAAGTGCCTATTATAGTTATCGATGTCCCCAGTTCTTTTGCCTGTGTTGGTACTTCTGTCTCTTCTCATAACTTTTTGCCTAGTCATCATTGAATCATTGATTTTGGTGCCTTTCATCATACGACTGGTATCTCTAGCCTCTTTTCTTCTTATCGTGTCTGCTCTGGTAGAGACAAGGTATGTCTTATTGATGGCTCCTTGTCTTCCGTAGCTGGTATTGGTTGAATTCCTCTTACCTCTTGTCCTTATCCTTTGTATTTTATGTTCCTAATTTTCAATTGAACCATGTTTCTGTTAGTCATATTACCAAAGCTTTGAATTGCAGTGTTACTTTTTTTCCTTCCTATTATGTTTTTTAGGGCTTGTAGACATGGAAGACGATTGGTAGAGGCCATGAGGATTAGTATTAGTATCTTATGGAAGGTTGTTTATCCGTTGCCTCTACAGCTCGACAAACACCATCTCCCTCAATTCCAATTCAACAGTCTTCCACACCTCCTATTCCACCTTCGGCTTCTCAGCATGATCATCTTATTCTGTGGTATTCTCATTTTGGCCACATCTCATTTCCCATGTTACGCAAATTCTTTATGGGCTTATGCTCTTCTGGTTTAGATTTCCATTGTGAAACCTATGAGCTAGCCAAGCATTGCCATTTCTTTTGTTCTTTGAGTATGAGTTGTAGTTCCTCTCCTTTTTCCGGATGTGCTCCCGTTACCTCCTCGTTTGGTTTTCGTTTTTTTGTACCCTTTATTGATGATTACTCTTGAATCACTTGGATTTGCTTGTTGAAGTCTAGGAATGAGGTGTTTTGACCTGTTCAGTTGTTTGACACATTAGTTGAAACCCAATTTGACACTAAACTCATGGTTCTTTGTTTTGATAATGGTGGGGATTGTCTCATGCTTTTTACTTTTACCTTTCTCAGCATGTGATGTAGGACAACCCCTTATAGGGCTATACCCCACGGGTTATGGGCCCAAGATAAGATAAAACTGCTATAAAGAATTATAAATCAGCAACTTTGGGGTCTAGAGTAGGGTTATTAGTAAGGAGTGACCAATGCTATAAGTCCAGACAACAAAGGGTCAAAAGATAAAGTCATATGTAAGATTAAGAGGGATTGGTATTGGGTCCAATCAGAGTCAATACAAGTGTCAAAATAGGTTCTGTTTAGGGTAATTCAGAAGGGTGATAGTTGGGATTTTGTTGGCCTCAAGACTGGTGAATACACCTGCTGCTTTAGGTTAGTTTGAAGGCAGAACAGCAGAGTAATGTAGGCTGTAAGAGGGCTTAAACAAGTCCAGCACAGGGTGTAATCAGTGGGTAGAAATAAGGTTTAATCAGGTTCTGTTGGGAGCAAGCAACAATCTAATTTAGGAATTATGGGATTTTTTTTTGGTAAATGGAATTATGGGATTAGAATAGTACAAAAACCAGGCTGCGGGTCAGATTATGGTACTGAGACAGTCAAATAAGTTTGGGATTACGTTCACTATCAGTCAATGATTGTAACAGAAAACTTATTCCACAAGTAATGATGATCCAAATCAGTGATAAACACAGAACAGTAGACAAAAGGTGCTTCAGATCAGCACTTAGATCAACACTCTCATCACTAAACTCATTACAGATCAAAAGACACTAATCAATCATCAATTAGAACACCAGATCTGTTTGTAACAATCTTTTTTAGTATAATATCTTCATCAAACATAACAGAACCAGCAGAGACTCAGAAATCTGGTGCAGCCATAGGTATTTATACCAGGAAATTTTCTTCCAGAAATCATAAATCACACATAAGCCTCATGCTAGCACTGCTGCAGGATTTAATTAGGAATATAGTTCTGATTTCATATCAGAATTTGAAGAATTAAGGACTTCCAGGGTACTGCAAGTTTAGGGTTTCTGGTTAAGGGGTTTCTTGGATTTGATAAGAAAACAGTAAAAGTATGGAGTCCTCTGAGAGCTGCAGGATAATAGATCTGAAGGGAATGGGTTTTCTTAAAAGAAGTCTTTATGGAGATGTAAGGGAAAGTGGCCACAAGTTTAGAGAAGGTTAGGGTTTTATTTCTTGAAGAAATTCATAAGAAAACAGATGGGAAAACAATGTGGAAATTAGGGTGGGTAGCAGTGGAGATGTTTCAGGTTATGGAGAGGGGTTTCTTGGTGTTTAACATAGGAAAACAACAAGGGTGTGATTAGAGATCAGGTTTACAGTCTTGGGAGTTCAAGGATTCAATCAAGATTGAATCTTGAATGAGTTTACTAGTTTTCTTGAATAGCTAAACAACAAATTAAGAAGAAAGGGAAAGAAGAAGAAAGGAGAAGAAGAAACAAGATAAAGAGAGAAGTGTACCTTGTGTGAGTCCCACGATCTCCTTGGAAATCCTTTCCTTGGGTTTCTAGTTTAGGCACAACTTGAAGAGAGAGGCAGTCCACTTGTGGAAGTCAAAGATCAGAAAAATCCTTTATTCTTCTATCATACTCGATTACAATGAGAGCTCCCTTATTTAGGACTCAAAACAAAAAGAAATAAGAAACTTTCCTAAATTCGTAACTAGGGCTCTTACTACTGAACTTTTTTTTAAGACTTTCTAAAATAAAAAAGAAACAAAACTAGCCCAAAATATGGGCTTCTTTAGACCGGTCAATTAGCACTTATTTAAATAATAATTAATAAATGTGCTTCCAATTGAACCCAAAAACAAAAATCATAATACTTTCCATGGTCTAACCTTTACTAACTCATAAAATATTAACTAAAATAATAAAATCACTCTAAAAAGATTCTAATAAGCAACATAACTCTTCTTGTAACATAGCAAAGATGTTCATCCATGTGTTTTCTCGTGTGGACCCCACCAAACCACGTGTGGGTCCCTCATGGCCTTCAATGTCCACATCAAACCTTTGTTCGAAAAAACTTAACCTCGAGTTTTGTAGAAAGAAAGGATCAACAACATTGGTGAGCTCGGGTTGCATGCCCATAGATAAAATTCTTTGGAAAGAAAACCCCGATGTAGACCTCTCATCTGGAAAATTCCGGATAGTGGGAACCCTTGTAATAACCACCCTCATACTCCTTAACTGAAGTCACACTGAAAGACTAGATTGCTGGCTCATGAACTTGTAATGGAACCATGAGGGGCTATAAGTCTGCACATGTCTTTACTTGGTCTTCTACTTCTAGCATGTCAAGAACTGGGGAAACTGCGTCTGCAAACATCACGGACTCGTGAGCTGGTGTAGCTATTAGAATAGGCTGGATCTCGTCTTGATCTGGAACTTACTTCTCATCACCTGGGTCACAAACTGGGGCAGTAATGGGGCATTCATCTATGATCATAACTGTTTCCTCAAGCAGTTCATCACTAGTTAGTTCAATATCTTCCACATTAGTGTTCTCATCTCTGGCATTTTCATCAATTTTTTGGGCTTCAACCTCGGATTTTTCTTCCACAATTTGCAATTCAGTATCTTGCACTACAATCTTAGGCTTGGAATCAACAACCTCCTCACTCTTCTTCTGCTTAGCAATTTGGTACTTGTCAACTGATTACATAGAGTAGAAATGTCTTTTGTGTTCTTTGTATCTTGCTTGGACTTACCAACATCATCAGACGCTCTCTTTTCGCCATTAACCACAAGACTCTGTTCATATTCAATATTCTGAATTTCAATGGTGAGAAGATTTTGTTTGTTCTTGAGAATAAAGAGCTCTCTTAAATCATAATTGTATCCATACTTTCTATTCCACTCTATGTCATATATATCATTCAGTACCTCATGTAGTTCAACTCTAAGAGACTCTGTAAACTGATATTTAAGCTGCTTTATGTATTCTCCCAAAGGAGGTGGATTCCACAAACCCATATTAAATTAAGTATGGAATAAAACTTACCAAAGTCCAAGGTTTCTAGAAATTTCAGGGTTTGGGTCCTTTCCAGAATTTTAAGGTAGGGCCTTTTCCCAAAAAATTTGGGGTTTAGGATCCTTTCCAAAATTTTAGAGTAGGGCCTTTTCCAAAAATTGCAGGCTTTAGGGTCATTTCCAAAACCCTGGCTAAAATAGTCTTCTAAAATTGCACCTGGCAAACTAAAGAATAGCCTACTAATGATCCTGAGGATTCAGATGGATTGGAGCCAACTGATAATCTGGCTGAACACTAATCCAAAGGGTCCTAACTGAGTAAAAACCAGTTGGCAACCTGGCTCTGATACCAAAATTTATGTAAGATAACCCCTTATAGGGTTATACCCTGCAGGGGCCCAAGATAAAATAAAACTGCTATAAAGAATTATAAATCAGCAACTCTGGGGGTCTAGAGTAGGGTTGTTGGCAAGGAGTGATAAATGCTATAAGGCAAGGCAACAAAGGGTCAAAAGATAAAAGTCTCATGTATGATTAAAGAGGGACTGGTATTGGGTCCAATCAGAGTTAATACAAGTGTCAAATTAGGTTCTGTTTAGGGTAATTCAGCATGGTGATAGTTGGGATTTTGTTGTCCTCAAGACTGGTGAATACACTTGCTGCTCTGGGTTAGTTTGAAGGCAGAACAGCAGAGTAATGTAGGCTGTAAGAGGGCTTAAACAAGTCCAGAACAGGGTGTAATCAGTGGGTAGAAATAAGGTTTAATCAGGTTCTGTTGGGAGCAAGCAGCAATGTAATTTAGGAATTGTGGAATTTTTTTGGTAAATGAAATTCTGGCATTAGAATATTACAAAAACCAGGCTGTGGGTCAGATTATGGTATTGGAACAATCAAATAAGTGTGATTATGACCTGGGTTGTTCACTAGCAGTCCACAATTGTAACAGAAAACCTATTCCACAAGTAATGATGATCCTGATCAGTGATGAACTCAGAACAGCAGTAGACAAAAGGTGCTTCAGATCAGCACTTAGATCAACACTTTCATCAAGAAACCCATTACAGATCAAAAGACACTAATCAATCATCAATTAGAACACCTGATCTGGTTGTAACAATCTTCTTTAGTATAATATCTTCAGCAAACACAATAGAACGAGCAAGGACTCACAAATCTGGTGCAGCCATTGGTATTAGTACCAGGAAATCTTCTTTCAGAAATCATAAATCACATATAAGCCTCATGCTAGCAGTGCTGCAGGATTTAATTAGGAATATGTTTCTGATTTCATATCAGAATTTGAGGAATTTAGGACTTCCTGGGTGCTGCAAGTTTAGGGTTTTTGGTTAAGGGGTTTCTTGGATTTGAAATAAGAAAACAGTAAAGGTATGGAGTCCTCTGAGGGCCGCAGGATAATAGATCTGGAGGGAGTGGGTTTTCTTTAAAGAAATCTTTCTGGAAATGTAAGGGAAAGTGGCCTCAAGTTTAGAGAAGGTTAGGGTTCTATTTCTTGAAGAAATCTATAAGAAAATGGATGGGAAAAAAGTGTGGAAATTAGGGTGGGTAGCATTGGTGGTGGCACAGGCTATGGAGAGGGGTTCCTTGGTGTTTAACGCAGGAAAACAAGGGTGTGATTAGAGATCAGGTTTACAGGCTTGGGAGTTCAAGGATTCAATCAAGATTGAATCTTGAATGAGTTTATCAGTTTTCTTGAATATCTAAACAACAAATATAGAAGAAAGGGAGAGAAGAAAAAAGGAGAAGAAGAAAGAAGATAAAGAGAGAAGTGTACCTTGTGTGAGTAATCCTTATACATGATCCCCTTGGAAATTCCTTCCCTAGGTTTCAAGCTTAGGCACCAAACTTGAAGAGAGGAAATCCACTCGTGGAAGCCAAAGACTAGGAAAATTCGTTATTCTTCTGTCGTACTCGATTACAATGTGAACTTCCTTATTTAAAGACAACAAAATGAAATAAACAGCTTTCCTAAATTAGAAACTAGGATTCTTACTACTAAACTTTTTTTAAAGACTTGCTGAAATAAAATAGAATTTAAATTAGACTAGTTGATCAACACATTTAAATAATAATTAATAAATGTGTTGCTAACAGAACCCTAAAACAAAATTATAATACCATCTTTGTCCTAACCTGTACTAACTCATAAAATATTAACTAAAACAATAAAATCATTCTAAAAGACTTTGATCAACAAGAATAAGTCCTTTCTTGACGCAACAAAGATGTTTCCCCATTTATCTTCTCGTGTGAACCCCACCAAGCCACGTGTGGGTTCCACATGGCCTTTAATGTCGCATTAGTATGATATCTTCTATCAAACTGCTTGTCCTAATACTCCCGAGCAAAATGAGGTTATTAAGAGAAAGTACAGACGTTTCATTGAGATCATTCATGCCTTGCTTTTCCATATGCATGTTTCCCAAGTTTTTTGGGCTGGGCTAATGCTTTTTAGACTACTTCTTACTTGATGAACCATATGTTTTCATGTATTCTCGGATTTTAATGTTCTCTTGAGTTTCTCTCATGTTTTACTCTTGGATCTTCTCTTCCTCCTAAAGTGCTTGATTAGATATGTTATGTCTATGTTTCTAAATCTAATCATTCCAAGTTAGACTACAAGGCTCTTATATGTATCTTTCTTGGGTATGCTCTGAATCAAAAGGGTTATTTTTTTGATAAGCAAGTAAGTCAGTGGTTAGTAATTAATAGGTGAAGATGGGTTTGGAACCTAGGTCTATGGTATGAACCCCCACAGGCTTTACCAACCTAACAATCTGGCATCTTTAAGAGTAACAAATGTTATCACCCCTCTACTCGGAAGTGCATTGTTTCTATGGATGTCACCTTTTATGAGACTTTTATTTTCCTCCCCTTGCCAACCTCATCTTTAGGGGGAGAGTAGAACTAAAAGAGAAGATGGGTTGGCTCTTCTTTTACCTGTTCCTCCTTATGTTTTTGGTTGATGGATATCATAGTTAGGGGGGATAGATCAAGTAGTTGTTTCTGATGAGAAAGATCCAGCGGCAACCACCAAACGAATACTTAGGTGAAAGATTTCACTCATTTATTTGTTTGACATAATAAGAAAAGAGCTGCCCTTGAATCTCATGCATGGATCAAAAAATTGGCAGATCCGACCTTGGATGGCCTGGATTGGATCGGGATCGGCCGATCCCGATCTCGAATCTTGGGTTGGATCGGCCTTAGTAGCGGATCGCCCCGGATTGGGATCGGATAGATTGGCCGATTCGAGCCAGATTTTGATTTTTTACCCTTTAACTTTGGATAAGCCAATCCTTGAAAGGATCGGCCGACCCCGACCCCGAATCCTGGGTCGGATCGGCCTTAGCAGCAGATCAGCCTTGGATCTGGCGGATCGGATCGAGATCGGACGGATTGGCCTTGAGATCGGTAAGCGGATTGGCTAGATCGAATGAATCAACTCTTGATTGGGATCGGCTGATCCTAGCCAGTTTTTGATTTTTTTCACTTTAATTTTGGATCAGCCTATCCTTGTAAGGATCGGATCAGGATCAACCTTGTCCAATCCTGATATTTTAATTTATGGATCCAGACATGGATCGGATTGGGATCAGCTTCGTCCGATCCCGATATTTTGATCCATGATCTCATGTGTCTCTTCAACCGGTCTCTTCCTCTCTGGGTGTTGCTCCTCTTGTATTTGTTCTTGTACCTAACATCCTATTGCTAATCATATGTACTATGACTCCTTGTCTCTTGAGTTTAGAGATTTTTTCTCTTTTGTCTTCTGTTTTTATTCCATGCAGTGTATTATAAGCCTTATCTCAACCTCAGTGGAGAAGTGAAATGGAAGAGGAAATGCAAACCTTAGAGAAAAATAGAACATGAGAAAGAACCTGTAGATTGAAGATGGGTGTTCACTGTGATATTGCAATCCAATGACACAGTGGAGATGTATAAGGCCATATTAGTTGCCAAGGGCTATACTTAGAAATATAAGGTTGATTATCATGAGACCTTTGCCCTGTTGCGAAGATGAACTCTGTTCGTATCTTGATCTCCATTGCTACCAATGAGACAATCAAGAAACTTGATGTCAAGCTTGCATGGTGACCTTGAAGAGGAAGTTTATATGAGGGTACCTCCTGGTTTTTATCACTCTACTAACAAAGGAAAGTATGCCGACTCAAGAAGACCTTCTATGGCCTTAAGCAATCTCCTAGAGCATGATTTAAAAAGTTTCATAGTGTTATGCTCAAGAATCGACATAGACATTGTCAAATGAATCACATCCTCTTTGTAAAGTAACAGAAAGGTGACAACACCCATTGTCTATGTAGATGACATGATGGTTACAGGTGATGATCAACATGAGATCAATAGCTTAAAAGCTTTTCTTGGTGAGGAGTTTGAGATCTAAGATTTGGGGCTTCTCAGATATTTTCTTGGAATCGAAGTTGCTAGATCTAATAATAGTTCTTCCTATCCGAGTGCAAGTATGTGTTAGATGATGGGGAGTGTGGAGCCTGATAGTATTATACACTTTTCCCTAATTCACGGATCTAACTTCTGAATTTTTTAGTAGGGGTATTATGGTAATTTCACACTTATATGGTGTAGCCCTAATTATATGTATAATGTTGAGGGCAGCAACAACAATTGAATCATCTTGTACTTTTTATTCTTTGATCATAGTGAAAAATAGCAGCGACTCCGTGGACGTAGCCCAAGTTGGGTGAACCACGTAAATCTGGTGTTTTCTGTGTTTTGTTCTCTATTCTTGATCTTTTGTTTTGCTTTGTTTTTCTTTCTCACGATCTTGAGATTAGGGTAAATCCCTAACAACTGGTATTAGAGCAATCAGGTTCGAGTGTGAGCGATGACTGCAGATGAAGGGAAGGTTAAGATTAGTAAGTTCGATGGTTTGGACTTTGGGTTCTGGAAGATGCAGATTGAAGATTATCTGTATCAGAAGAACTTGTATAAACCGCTTTCAGGAAAGAAACTAGATAGCATGAAAGAAGATGAATGAGCTCTTCTTGACAGATAGGTGCTAGGGGTTATTTGATTGACGTTAGCTCGTAATGTTGCCTTTAACATAGCGAAGGAGACAACTACAACAGGTATGATGACAACTCTTTCGAATATGTATGAAAAACCCTCTGTTGTTAACAAAGTGTATTTGATGCAACGATTATTCAACCTAAATATGCTATAAGGCATGGCTGTGACTGATCATCTAAACGAGTTCAATTTAGTTATCTCCCATTTAAGTTCTGTAGGAATTGAATTCGAAGATGAGGTTAAAGCTTTAATTCTTTTATCCTCCTTGCCAGAAAGTTGGAACGAGACTGAAACTGCAATCAGTAGTTCTTCTGGAAACTCGAAACTCAAATACAATGATGTTTGAGACTTGATTCTAAGTGAAGAAATTCGCAAGGAGAAATTAGGGAAAACATCAGGTTTTTTTTTGAATACAGAGAACAAGGGAAAAACATTTGAAAGAAGTGTAGACCGTGGTAGATCGAATTCCAAGAAAAGGAGCAAGTCGAGATCTGGAAAACCTTTTGACAGTTGCTGGAATTGCGGAAAGAAGGGTCATCTGAAGAAAGATTGTCTGTCACCAAGGAGGAAGAACAAGGATGGGCATGATTCAATGAATGTCACAACAGAGGAGGTCCTTGATGTTCTGATTTTGAGTGTTGACAATCATATTGATTCATGAATCTTGGATTTAGGGGCATCATTTCACTCTACCCCACATCGAGAAATCATGGAAAACTATGTTAATGGTGAATTTGGAAAGGTTTATCTAGCTGATGATGAACCTTTGGACATTGTG
>JAOXJP010006301.1:0-18066 GCA_025762735.1 Platanus orientalis | reverse complement strand
AGATAGCTTAAAAATGATTTCTTGAGAAATTTTTTTCATGAGAAAACCTTTTCATGGCAACCAGACTGGGCCTAAAGAAATAATACACAAATCAAATTAAGTTTGATAAGGCAGCAAAGAGAACTAGAAGAGTGCAAAATTATATATATATATATATATATATATATATATATAAATTATTCATCAAATTTTTATTATTTTATAAACTTAAGCATTGTGGTAGTGAAAATAAACAATGAAAAGAACAAGATGATAAACCATTTCAAATCATACTAAATGAAAAATAGATTCTGGCAATATTAGACGTGTGAATCTTGTCATCTAAACAATGACAAGGAAAAAAGTGGCCAAACTTTCTATCTTCTCACTATTTCAACATTCATCACTAGAAGAATTCAGAAAAAGTCACTGTAATTTCATAATTTTCCATGAAAAATCAAGTTCTAGATTTATATTAAATCAGGGAGATACTGGTGAGTCTCTAAAGTTTGCATACAAATAATTGATACATTGCTCATTCTTTACACAGACTTGTTGACATTTTTAACTGTTTCTCAAGTTAAAGGGCATCAATTACACAAGAGTGATGAATAGACACTAACCTTTGTTTTGGGTGCTAGACGAGCCATAAGTGCTGCTGCAGCATTCCCAGCATTATTTTCTTCTATAAAACTAATCGTTGAGTTGATGATTAATAAACAAATAATCCCTACAAAGTCTTGCCAATCAGGACCCTGTCCCTGAAATATCATATAAAATATGTTATTAAATAAAAAAGAAAAAAACAATCAGAGAAAGTTTTTAAAGGAAAGAAAGTGAAATCCTCAACCAAAAGAATGAAGTGACAGAGCACATTAAGGTTCTTGTAACTTACTCCACCATTAGCAAGGGCAATTGCCATCACTGCCGCAGCTTCCATAACCCATGACAGGGGATTCCACATAAAACTAAGAAATTTCAAGAATTTGTTCTCCTGCACTCAAATAGATGTCGGGTATCAAAAGATGATTGGAATTATCCTTCATAGTGACCTTACTCCTTAATGATTTTTAGTGCAATGTGCTAAGTTGCTTGGCAGAATCCAGCTGGCCTTACATTGCTTATTGAATATACAATATCAAACATCATTTAAGAGCTCACAAAGTTAGCTCAAATCGACAATGCAGTATATGGAGTCAACTTATAAACTTGAGCAACTTGGCTCCAGTTACTTGATTGGGTTCTCCCCCCCTTTAAATATATGGGGAGAAAGACTTAACAAGAAGCACAAAGTCATTACTGTCCCTGCAGAACCATATTATCATTTGACAAATATTAATCAGAATTTTGTTGGTATTTTCCAACTTTCATATTTTTGATATATTTCAATTTTTTTTCAGGAGCAAATCTGAGTTAAGAGTCAAGTCTCCATCCTCAGCTCTTTTTCAGCTTACTTCAAAAGTCAGATCAATTTATTGTGCTTTTATTGAGGAACATGTACAAGTCAAAGATGAAGTATCAAAGAGTGGTGATTACCGGCTTTTCCTCAAGCTTATTTAGGCCAAAAATCTTCAAGCGGGCTTCAGCATCTTCAGATGAAAGTCCCCTCCGTGATGTTCTCAGTTGTTCAAAAACTTCGTCTAATGGTAAACGTTCCTATTTACCAAATTGTTCTCCAACACGTGAGTACTGAAGGATATGAGTTTAAAAAGCAGATCCTATCCCTGCTATGAATACATTTCTTACCAGATCAATTGCATCTCGATTGAAATTCTCGGGACCGAGCAATGGTTTATCCAAATCATCATCCATGAATGAAGCTTAAAGGCCCAGACTTGGAACACAAACAAACTTTGCTAACAGGAGTCAAGCAAGTATCCTCCACACTACATTGGGGAAAAGGCTGCAGTTATCCGAACAAGTATCAGCATCATAGGAAAAGTGCCATGAATTTACTTTAAATTTTCCATTCTATGACCATCTACCCATTGTAAATGTGAGACTTGAAACTTAGAACCAATGCAGGCCATTCAGAGAATGTGAAAGCCTTTAAAAAACCAAAACTTCTCATTAATTTTTTTATACTAATTAAATTTGAACAACGTTCTTACCCAAGTAGAATCTATTTTTGCTAGGCAAATCTAGAAGTCTAACCATCTAATTAAATACTACTGTGACAAATCAGCTATCTCCAGTAAATGTACTCCTACACCATTTAAGTCATAACAAGCAAATTTTATGGTATATTTCATTAGATATCAAGTGAGGACATGGACTTTACTAGTTTCAAATCAGTAGAGATCCCAACTTAAAAAGTTACAGATAACAAGTCATAAAAGTTGAATCTAATTTTGTTAAACCATGACCAATCGTACAGTTAGTAAACATCAGAACCTTCTGGAAAGTTGCAAGAGAGAAAATAAAAATAGAGAAATTCCAATTTTGAAAAAAACTAAAAAAATCAAAACTCTAGTAATTAAATGGGGTTTTCAAGTAGATGAAAGAGCATACGTTTAGTTTTGTTTTAGAGTTTGAAAAAATCATTTTGATTCACTGAAGTGTTCCTTGCAGGATAGCTTTTTTACCTTTTGAAATCATCCTTTATTTAAAGACAGACAACATGTTAAGATCAAAACTCAATTTCGTTCAAAAAAAAATAAAAATAAAGCATGCTTACTGAAACTTCAGTTCTAACGTCGCTCAATCAAACTTATATAAATGTAATAATAGAAGCAATTAAAGGAAAGTGGCATTACCCATTAGTAAATGTTGGGAAGGAAACAGAGAGATATTCCAAGTTGGTGCGATGATGCGGGTACTGTTTTATCTTCTAGTGTAATAGTAGGGTTTCCGAGGAAGTCTCGTACTTGTGAGGAACAACAGATGAGAGAATGGATTTTTTTTTTTTTTTTTTTATAAAAGTAGATGATAGATTTGGTAGCTGACTGTTTGGTGGTGAGGGGTCGCTACGGACCGACCAACAGTCGAGTGCTGCTGGATTTGCTTCCCCAACATTTCTGTCCCTAACAGGGAAACTCTCGCAGACACGAAACCTCACAAAACGTTGTTGCCCAACGGTCTTTCAAAACTAAACGTTCCAATCTCCCTAATTCGGGATCGGTTACGAAACGTGCATCACTGCTCCTTTTCAGGGGCCAACACATCAGCATTGAAAAGTTATTTTCACTTTTTTGGGGGAGCATATTTACTTTTCGGCGCTGACGTGCCTGCAACTGCCTGACAAAGAGCAGTCGTTAGCATTCGTTAAGGTGAGCATTTTTTATCCATTCACCCCTAATTCTCATCAAAGATCCATCCTCTCGTCCACGGTCCACCCCACTTTCTTCTGTCTCTCACTTGTAAGTTAGTTCACGTGGACAGCTACCAATCCAGTCTCTCTGCTCAGGATGTGACACGATATTTGACCAAGGGTGCATTAATAAAATACATAGCTACGAATCATAATGTCCTCTTTTGAACTATGTGTATTGACTCAAACACCCTTCTCAGACCACATGTCATATTCTGATTGGTAATAGAGTGGTATAGGTCCATTCAGACTAGAGAGAAGATTCAAACTCCTTGTAAGTGTCTCTCCCCCAAAAAATTAAAATTATTGTTTTTATTATTATCTTTTTTTTTTTTTTGTTTTGTCTTGATTTTTTTGGAAGGGGGCAGGGTAAAGTCAAGATGGAGGACCTATTGATAGACCCGTAAAGTTAGCCTAAGGTAGCCCTACCAAATCTTTAGGACGTATTAAGATACTTGCTGAGGAAGCCAAAAAATACAAACTTTGACCATGGATCCGATCATCCACTTGTGATTTATAGGAGGCAAAGTGAGTGCGCCACATATTCCCCAAAAAATTATTGAAAGGTGATTTCCAATTTTCCGGGTACGTATCACACTGTAAATGATGCCACACTTCAAGCATTTGAACTCGATTTTATGGTGATTGTGGGCAGATAGGATTGATGACGCCTTGATTCCATTCGAAAAGGATCAGCCTTATGACCTGTTAAGGTCCTGTCTAACAGGTGGCAAAGTATGATTGGTGGAAAAAAGTGAAAATCAATTTTTGAAAGATGATTTTCATTTTTTCCCAATCATGCCGTGCCACCTGTTAGGATCCCTTCTGGTTTACCATTAACGTCCCAATTGGTTCTTGTTTATTTTTGACTTGTTAAGGTCTTAGCATTTTCACCATGTGATGCGGGGAAGAAAATAAATTCAATCATTGCATTTTTTGCCTCATGTCGCATGGCTAAAAAGCCAGTACCTTAACATGTCAATAATAACATACAGGATAAAATCATCTTGGTATTGCAATATATCTACCATTAGCAATGAATCCATGTGAGTTGCAATAGTTAGGAGTGTATTTGTTTGTAAAAAAAATTATTTCTATTTGACTATCTAATATAAAAGTGAAATATTTACAATTTTATAAAAAATAATAATAATTTACATTCTATCCAAATATAATCTAAACCTAGATAGTCATATATATTATTTTTGTACAAAAACTCAACAATAAGCACAAAGCAAGGCTAGCTGGGAAAGTGGAAGATTAAAAAAAATCAAAACATGCAGAAATTTGAAAACAAAATAATGAAATGTTAAACCATGAAAACTTACCCACCAAAAACTACTGTCCATTCGAGTGGATTGACTCTTTAAGCTTTGACTTGGTACTTTAAACAGACTTGACATATTTAGTGTTGGGCATTAGGCCAAAGCCTAACAATTAAACCAAAACAAGATGAAAGCAAATAAATTCAAACCACAAGCAAACCACAAAACACAGACTTACGTGAAAAATCCCAAATTAAGTAAAAACTACAGAACCGTAGAGAAAACTTCATTTTTCTTTGAAGATTATAAAAATTATCTTTCAATCTCTCACAAAACCACTTTTTCCTCACTCTCTTTTTTCTCTTCTTAATCATAAATAACAAAAAAGACATTATACAGTACATAGAGATTGAACTTGGCAAAAATCCCTCTTCTCTATGGACCTTCGATATCAGTTTGCAACTGAACTTCTACTACCAGATTGATCCGAAGAACTTTGGATCGATTTGACGCTCTGTTCAGATCGATTCGATTTATTTCTGATCAGTCCAACTTTCTTCTGGTGGTGTCTACTACTGTCCCAAGTCTGCATGGATCAGTCCGCTTATAATCGGATCGGTCTAGGACCCTTCGGAATGGTCCAATTTTGCCAAAAAACTTCTTCTTAACTTCTCCAATTACATCAGGCTCCACACCATCTTTTAACATTTAGCATTCACTTGGAGCAAAGCATTGTCATGTTTGAAGGATGAAGGGAATGGGGTGGTTGCAGCTTAAGTAATGTATCCAAGGTGGCCCTTAAAGTAATTGTCTTTGTACATGCACATGAACTTGAACCTATTAGAGTCTTTAGGAAGAGAGATGAGGTCAACTATAGAACACTTCTAGAATTGAAGGAGGTTGGGGTCATCGTAGTACCTTTTGCACCCGAGTGCCACCGGGTAGCGTCCTTCCAAGAACAACGTAACAAGTAATCATTCATTCAAATGTATCATGAAAATATCTTTAGTGTATCACAACACCCTATACTTCAATAACCTTGATTGAATTTATCATGTTTCAACACCTTACACACGGTGAGATCTACAATAAGGATACAATGAATGCACATTACCATGAAGAAGATTGACTGCTCATAATCAAGATCCAATGTTATTGTCAAGCTTAGAGAAATTCCATACCTTGCAACTTTTGTTAGTCTCTTGGCCTGCTCTTCAATCTCGGAAAGAACCCTGTAACAACTCTTATCAAAAAAGAGTTTATTGGCATTTGGAAACTGAAGTCCATGTAAAGTCCTTTGAGCAAGGGCCCATTGAGCTTCCCATTCCTCTTTTCCAATAATATTTTGTGGTGATGAGGGCAATATGTTTTCAAAGGAAAGCAACATAATGATTAAATGATACTTGATCAAGTTGAGTGGAAAATAAGTAACTATACTGTAAAGCTAGGTGACTCCAGCCCAATGATTCTTCGGCTATTTTCAGTTTCTCCAATTGCAAAATTTGAGTGATTTGTTCATTTCCTTTTACCTCAATTTGAAATACTTTTTATTTTATGCTCATTGTCAAAGGAATGTACCAATTGTTAGAACCCTAGATCTCAACAGAGAATAGGTTTCTTCCAAACAGGCATCAAGATAAGTTGTGAATTTGAAATAGTTGTTGTTCAGTGATGCAAAGGTGAAATTTCGAACATAGCCGAGATGGAAGAACCGATTAACGATGCTCATTAGACTTCCAAGCATTGAAAACTCTCTTCTTTGCCCGAGAGCCAACAATAGTTTTCTGCCGGTCCCTTCACATCTATTAGAGCATCCCAATTTAAGTATATGGACGAATACTTTTAGCCAAAGTATCCGTGGGCAAAGCATCCACATGGATTCTTTGAAAAAGTATCCACGTGGATACTTTGGAATAATATCCGTGGGATACTAGAAAAAGTATCTATGGGATACTTTGGGTTTTTGGAAAATTATTTGCACGGATTTTGTTTGTGCGGATACTTTGGAATAAGAATAAATAAATAATTTTATAAAACCTTTTCATTTATATGTAACCTATGAAACAGTTTTTCTATTTATTCATTAGTTGCGAAACGCTATATTTTTATTTGCGAAAATTACAAAACATTAACAAAATATTCATTGAACCTGAACAAAAAACTATTGTAATTATTCAATAGTTACAACTCATTAAATAAGGTTCGACAAACCTAGATGAAGATTCATTGAATGTAAACAAAACCGTTGACATTCCCATGACAGTTACGAGTGCTAATTAATCCCATTAAGATGAGACAATTATGCACATTAAGTGGAGAAATAAAAAGTTTCATTAAGCTCACTGAATTGTGACTCTATAAATAGAGCATAATGTTTCCCTTAGAAACTGTTAAAAAACAAGAGAAAAAACTTTGTCAAAAATGCAAGAGGCGTTATGTGAAGAAGACATATTCCTTTGTTTGTTTTACTAAACTTTCAATGGAACCCTTCCTTGTGAAGGCTCTTCCTGGTTCTTTGTTTAGACTAAATACTAAATGGAATCATTCTTTATGAAGGCTTTTTCTGGTTCTTTGTTTAAGTAAATACATAAGTCTTACAAGTAAAACCCAAGACTTAGGCATTTAGAGGAAGTGATTCTTCTCCATTAGATCGTACAAATCCGCAGGAAAGAAGACTTAATTCCAAAATTGGTTGAATCCCGACATTAGTGCAGTTGAATCCCTTGCACAATTGGTGTGAGGCCACGACTATCATAAAGAAAGCTTGAAAATTTTCAGTGCCTCCTTGACTCGGATTAAGTGGTATTTTGTTTAATTTTTCATAAATATTTTATATTAGTTCCAACAAATTGACGATATGTCAACTCTTGTATGTACTGTGATGGGTAAGTTCAACTCCATGGGATTGAACAATACTGAATCTCCCCCCTTCACTGGGAAGAACTATGCAAGATGGGTGCAGAAGATGGAATTCATTTTCCATCAATTGAAGATCGCTTATGTATTTACAAAAGTTTGACCATTGGTTTTGACTGGACTTGATGCCACTCAAGACAAGGTTGCTAAAGCAACAACAAAAATAACAAAATGGTTGGATGATAACTATACATGTCATCACCATATTCTAGAATTGTTGTTTAACATGCTATTCAACCAATTATTCAAGAAGACAAAGAATGCTAGAAATCTTTAGGAAGCCCTGTAAACTGTTTATCTTGGACGAGACAAGAGCAACTAAAAATTTCATGCAACTAATTACATGGATTTCAAAATTGTTGACTCTAAATCCGTTTTGGAACAAGTTTAAGAATTGCAAAAGATTGTTAATGCAATCACTAGTGCTGGAATGGTACTAGATTTAAAATTTCATGTTACTGTTATCATCTCCAAGTTGCCATCATTGTGGAAGTGCTTTTGCACAAAGATGATGAGAAAGAAGAAAGATATCCCTATAAGCACCTAATTTTGGCACAACTCTTAGTTCCGACGCTTCTCTTTGAGTCAGTAAACAGGCAGAGCAATCCTCAGCTTTTTTCGTAATCCAGCCAATTCCAATTGATCAAGACCAACCCCTGTCCCCATCATCCTCTTTATTTTGTCTATTTATTTATTATTATTTATAAATAATAATATTTTTTTTCAAAGTATAATTTAATTATCAAATGTTTTTTTAAATATTATTTATGTATTATTTACTTATGCATTTATTTTACTTTATTATTACTAATATTCTCTTCTCTTTTCTATATTTAATTTAATTTGATTTGATTTAATTTTTATTTAGTGTTTATTGCACCCAAAAATAGTATGTTCCCTTATGTCCCCACACCATAAGTTGACACATGATTTTATTATCATTATTATTTTATTTAGTAAGGATAATGAAAGGTTACGTTACCAGATCAAGTGGGGTGAAAATCCACTTAGCTCGATGGGTCGAGGTCTGCAAATCAGACATGGTTACTCAAAATCCTAAACTAAAAATGATTGCAAAAGTAGAGCCTGAGAGTCGAGTTCAAGAGCTCTATGTAAAGAAAGTTGAGTAAGGTTTATTGGGTTTTATTTAGTAAGAATAGAGATGAGTTGCAGAGTCGGGTTTTTGAAAAGAGAAATGTTGGTCCGCTCAGGCGAGGAGACGTCGTCGCATGGAAGAGGGGAATCATTAGAGAGGACCCATTTGAGTCCTCTCCACTGACAGAGAGGAATCGATGAGTTCCATGAAGAGAGCATTATATTCTCTACACTTCTTGGAGTGAAGGTTTGATCTTCCCCAAGATAAGCTCAACGTCTGAAGAAAGTACAGAGAGAGTAGAAGAGGAGAAGAAGATAATGCAGAGAGAGTAAAGTTGTAGAGACGCCATGGATGAATGAGTGAGAGAGAGAGAGGGAGAGGAAAGGTGTCTTGGTGGGGAGCTTTGTTTCTTTCGTTGAGGTGAGTTTTTTTGGGAAGAAAGCTCTATGTTGACTGTAAGATAGTGAGGACTGGTGGTCTACTATGTCTACGGTCTTGATTTCATTGCATGAAATTTTAAACAAATATATCATAATGTTACAAGATGTGAACCTTTTTCTTTTATAATTGCACGCCCCACCTTTGGAATTGCTTTTATTTTTTTAGGGTAAAGAACCTTTGGATTTGTTTTCTTTGTTTATTTTATTTATAGTCTTGAATTTTTAGACTGGAAATAAAAAACTGTTGGATTGGAATCTCTTATTCTTCTATTAAGCCATTTTGGATAAAATAAATTTTCTTAGAACAAAAGATTTTAATCCAAGGATTACCCTTTTGTGTGCTTAGGTGTAGATTTTCATTACACCCTTTGAACTTGAAAGGTCCATAATGTGATCCACTTGTTCAAAACCATACCCATCAAAGAAAAGGAATTGGAAGGTTTTGAATCATCCCCGACAGGTACCACTCTATTACCATTCATTGTGTGACATGTAGTCTGGCAAAAAGTATTTGAATTAATAAATGTGTCAAAGGAGGTTATTATAGTAAATGCATAATAGATAAATACCTATGTATTTATTAATGCACCCTTTGTCAGGCATCAAATCACATCCGAAACAGCTAGAGTGGTACTGTCCATTCTGGAGATGATGTGAACTCAAACAAGAAGTGCTAAAGAATCATTCTGAGGAACACATGCTCCTTAGAGTGTACGGTGAAAATCATGATATCCATCCAATGGCTAGGGCTTAAAGAGTACGATCACTCCATGATACCCCAGCCTAAGGAAGAAGAAGATCAAGTGTGGAGAGTTGCAAAAGAACATGTTTCTTCAATTGGTCTTTAACTCTTAAAAAGCCCTTTCCTTATTGCTACTCAAACCCTTAGGATTTGGTATAACCCCTTACTGAAAGATCAAAGTCAGTTTGGCATCAGAGGGTGGACACATCAGCACCAAAAAATGAAAAGCACACCCAAAATAATGCAAATCACTTTTTCAACATTGATGTTTCAACCCCTAATGTAGAGCAGACCTTGGTCATTTAGTAAGGATCATACCAAGGCGTTACTCAAGGAACCTGAGCATGTTCGCGTGTGTCTAAGCGAAGGCGTCCCTATAGGTCATCAGGAGTTCTTGTAAACAGAGTTTGATTTCTTCGGAAAGCATCTTCCTCATATGTACCACCCGCTCGGGATGGTTAGGGTCTACGCCCAGCTCCTCTAAGTCCTCTACTAGCCCGGTCCTCCTTAACTAGTCGTCGTCCCTGTCCACCATGTCCTCAATAACAAGGGCCTCCCTGGATTCTTTCCCTTTTAGAGATGTTACGTAGCTTTCACAAGCCATTGTCTAATCGCCTCTTACTTCTCCAACCCCCTCCTCGGTCGGAAAGCGCATCAACAAGTAATAAGTCGAAGTGACAACTTTCATTTTGTTAACAACAAGTGATAAGTCGATGTGACAACCTTCATTTTGTTAAGTGTCGGCCTCCCTATGATTGCATTATAAGCCGAGGGGTGATCCACAATCAATAAGTCGACTGCTTTGGTCACTTGGTGGGGGCGAGTTCTGGTTGTCACATGTAGCGTAATGATCCCCACTGGATACAGCTTGTCTCCCGTGAAGCCTACCAATGGTGCTGTAGTCAGTCGGATTTTCTCCTTTCCGATTCCCATTTGCTTAAACGCGGATAAGTACAAGATCTCGGCCAAATTGCCATTGTCTATCAGTATTCTCTGGCTCCGGTGGTTGGCTATAACCAAAGTGACCACCAAGGCATCATCATGGGGGTGTTGCACCCCTTTAGCATCTTCTTCGGTAAACGTGATATTTTCCCACCAAATCCAGGGGGATTTTCTCGACAATTCGGTAGAGTAGATTTTCCCATGTGAAGCTTTTATTGCATGAGCGTATACCCTCCTAGCCGATAACGATTTGCCACCTCCCGCCGAGCCACCTGCGATGACCTTTATCTCACGCAGTGGCTCGGGTCCAGTATTCCTTTGGCTTAGAGATTCCTCAGCTCTTTCTGGTGGTGTTCGTGGACGAGCTGCTACAAAGCGTCTTAATCTTCCTTATCAAATGAGCGCTTCTACCTGGTCTCTTAGTTCGATGCAGTCCTCTATATTGTGGCCATGGTCACGATGAAATCGACAATACTTCTTCTAGCATCTCTTCTCTGGGGGGGTCTTGAGCTTCTTAGGCCATTTTAAAGAAGGGTCATCTCGTACATACATAAACACCTGCTCTAAAGGGAAATTGAGAGGGGTATAAGCCTATGACCTACGAGGCGGCGAGCATGCTTCCCTGGGTTATGCCGCCCGATCGGGATTATCTCTTATCCTTCCTTTAGCTTCGACCACTTTTAGTCATTAATCTCTTTTTCTCTTTGACTACTCACAGAACTCGTTCCCTTGATCTCGTCGGGTTGTCATCGCGTCTTCGGCGTTCATGTGCTTTTGGGAGTTTAGTCATACTGCTCAGAGGGGACTTCGAAAGAGAGAATAGGAATTTAGTGGGCAATAGTCCACCCATGAAGGCAGTGAGCACAACCTTCTTATCAGTACCATCTACTTGCATTACCTTCTGATTGAAATGAGAGACATAGTCCCTTAGCGATTCCCTTTTTGTCTGTTTGATATTAAGCAGATAGGTGGCCGGTCAACGATAACGCCTCCCTCCTATGAAATGGCTGGCAAACGACTGACTCAATTTATAGAATGAATTGATGCTGTTGGGTTGAAGGCTATTGAAACATTTTTGTGCCAAACTTTTCAGGGTTGCTCGGAAGGTCCTACACATGACCCCATCTAAGTAGTCGTGCAGTACCATCAAAGTTTTGTAAGTCTTTAAGTGATCAAATGGATCATTGCTTCCATCGAATGGCTCCATCGGGGAATACCGAACTTCTTGGGGAGAGGGTGCGACATGATCATCATGGAGAAGGGGTGATCTGTCATCTGTACCAATGCTTCCACCGTAGATGGAGCCTTACCTCGGATAGCTTCCATTACTGTGTTCAGTTGATCTTGCATCCTTTGAATACAACTATCTTGTTCGGCTGTAGTTCCCGCGCCTGCGGCATTGGTAGGCCGTGACACTGAAGCTCCTGGACCTTGGCTCTCGTCTTCCCTCTCCCTTCTAAGTCCTTCCACTCCTGGTCCGGGATGCTTACCGTCCTATGTCCCCTCATTGTCGAAGTGTAGACGTTTCATCCGCTCCATAAGCCTGCGATTCAGCTCCTCATTTTGCCGCGTCATTTTTTCCATACTGCGGTGGAGATCTTGCAGCTTTTGCTCCAGGCTTACGATTTGGGATACCTAGATCTCTCATCTTCCTGGATCGTTCATGGATGATGTGTTTCGACGAGCTTCCATTCTTCTAGATCGAGTTTCTGCCATAAGACCTTTATCTTACTAGAAATTTTCTTCTCGTTTCCCACAGATGGCACTAACTGATGATGCCCAGAAGAGGATCACTTAGATGGTCCAATGACGTCCCTCGATTTGGAATCCAGGTGGTACCTGCACACCAGCGGGAAGATGGCGTCGGTGTGGCGCTGGCCAACACCTCTCCGATTCCCAAGTCAGAGTCTGGGAAAAACTGAAAGAAGCATTTCCCTCTCTCTTTTGGGTTTGATTGTACTTACTTTCTTTTGGGGTTCCTTTCTCCCTTTATATTGTCTCTTTCTAGTTCCTAGAATATTCTTCGAGTTGGTTATAGGAAAGTGGAGGAGTGGTACACGTGTCAGTGTTGGGTTGGTAGTTGTTCTGTCATGCTCTGTACCCCGTAACCACTTTTGTCTTACTTGCGGTCTACTCTGGTATCGTCTCTCATCCGTCACCTCGAGAGTCGCAGGCGATCATCCCTCATTCATTTTTGCCGATGAGTAAACTGGAAGGCAATGTGGTCGGTCAATACCCTACATTTCTAACGGGTCAGACGACAGATTTTCTCTGTCGCGTCGGTCGGTAGCGTTCATCCCTGACGGGTTGGTTGGTAATTTCCTTGTCTATTAGGTCAATCGGTAGTCATCTTTTTTGATGGTTGGTCGGTAGCCATGCTTTATGGTGGGTCAATCAGTAGCCATGCCTTCTGTTGGGTCGACGGATAATTTTGTTGGGTCGCTGAACAAACTAGATGGACCGGTGGAGTTCGCTTGGTTAATCGGCTTAGCCATCTCAGTC
Source organism: Platanus orientalis (assembly GCA_025762735.1). NCBI lineage: Eukaryota > Viridiplantae > Streptophyta > Magnoliopsida > Proteales > Platanaceae > Platanus > Platanus orientalis. The sequence goes on along the minus strand of JAOXJP010006301.1, from coordinate 4,874 downwards.
CACATACTCCATCATCAAATGACATGGACATTTCAAGGGCTGACCTTTATGTCCAAGAATTCCCTATAAGAACAAAAGTTAAAAATGTGAACCATGTATTATTTTCTAGGGATTTTTCCCAAATCGGTTCAAAGTTGTCGCAAAATTGTCAAATAACGAGGTAAAAAAAGCTATTTCCGAAATCGGTTTTTAGTGATGGTTAAATACTTTTTTTAGCCCGAAGCCATTTATTCAAAATATTAGGAAACCAAACCTCCTTACTAATAAAAAAAAGGAAAGGAAATCCCCATAAAATGTTCTTAAGCTTCAGATACGCTTGCACGTGTTGGACTCAAGTTACAATAAGATGATTGACAAATTCATTTATTAATTAAAAATATGCATATAATATATGTGTCAATTAATTAATAGCCTGTTTGGCAGCCACGTAATCATTTCATTTGAGTTTCCCAAGGCATTTATAGCCATGGGGTGATGATTTGTAATGTATTAATTCAAATTTATACTGATTTGTTAACTACAATTAGAAATGAAGTCATCTTAGGTTTTTCTATAAAATGAAATGACTAATGTTATAAGGCACAAATCAATGCAAATCTGAATGGTTTCACTGCAAAACCATCCCATTGTGGAGCTACAAAAACATGGGAAACTCAAAAGAAATGATTACATTACAGGTGGCTGCCAAACGCAGCCTAAGTGATTAATTATAATATTTTTATCCCAAGATGATTGCAACCAATTACTTGTGGATCTTAACAGTCCATTGAGGTCAAGTGGCCACACAGTGAATCTGTAGGAATTTCTTGTGGATTTAACCACAGGAAGGCACGTATCCGTTGAAAAAAATTAATGAAAAAATCGTCTCTGATTTTGGGCGTCGTAATTGACGGGTATGTGGTTAGTTTTTTATTTTATTTTATGAGAGCCATCTTTTTTGTCTTTCCATTGTAACAATCAAGTAACGCAAACAATCAAAGTTCAAACTCTCAAATCTGAGGGCTCTCTCAAACCAGCAAAATGAAATTGCAAAAGGTTCCTACAGATTGACTCCAAATTAGAAGCCTCATAAATGTGGCTAATTACTACTTGACTCACTCAATGCGACTTCACACACTCCTGGTGGACAATGTTAAGACCCTTGGATTCTTCCCCATAAGCCTTGAGAACATCACAGGAGCAACCCACCACCTTTCTAGCGTTACACGTCCTCTGAGTCAATCTTGCACAACCCAGCCCACTCGCCAAGAGTCTTAGCACCTATCAAGCTTACATTATGATCAGCACAAGGTGCTTTGACCAGTTTGACGTACATAGTCTGGCTGGTCGCAGTCTTGTGCCAATACACAGAGTTGTGCAACATGCTTCTCAATCACCTTAGCACCTTTGTGGAGCCCTGGAGTAAGCCCGTCATGGGCCAGTGATTTCTTTAGTTCAAGCTGCAAGGCTGTATCCATGGGCTCACCTAGAGCGGGCTGGAGCTGGAACTGGAGCTGTGTCTTCGCCTGACATTTTTCCTGATGAAAATCAGATCCCAATTCTCCTTCCTTTGGTGATGAGGTCGCACTCTAGGCCTGTGCTTTCAGCTTCAAGAGATATGTGGTTAGTTTATACAATTAGGGGAAAAAGGATTCTCGTTGCAGACGTCTTCGTCGACCTACATGGCCACGAAACCTGTTTAAAATAAATTCTTCTATAGAAGTTGTCTTACACAGTAGGGATGAGATGGAGAACGTTGATCACTTCAATCCCTTTGGTGTTTTATTGATTTGTTGTTGAAAAATGTTTTGCTTCAAAAATTGAATTGAAAAAAAAAAAAAAAAAAAGAATAAATAAGTTTGCAAAGTAGTAACAGTAGAGATGGAAGGGATCAAAGAACCCAAGAGGATTTAGGAATCAGAAATAAATATTGTCTTTTATGCTTGTCCTGATCTCATTACTTATTTTCCTCATTCAAACTACTGAAATTTTAAGATGAAAATTCTTGAATGAGGAAGTAAAAAATTTATAATTGAAGCAAAAATCTCGAAGTGAATAATATGATAGGGGGGACTATTATTATATACAGGCAAGCTGGAGAAGGAAACCGGGAGTTGTGCGAGATATAGAAGATAATTAGGAAACTGGTAAAGATGGAATAGGAAAGGGAATAGAAATGGAGTAGGAAAGAGAATCGCCGTATAGAGAGATTCGTGGGTTACGGGTATAAAGGGAACGTTTTATATTTATTAACAGTTAACTATCTCTTTCTTTCCAATTTTAACTTTTCAAAAACCGATTTGGCCACTAATTAATTTTACCTCATTATTTGGCAATTTTGCCAAAATATTGAACTGACATGGAAAAACCCCTATAGAATAGGGATTTGGATTTTTCCCAAATCAATTCAATATTTTGGCAAAATTGTCAAATAATAAGGTAAAAAAAATTATTTGCGAAATTGGTTTTTGGTAATATGTAATGATTTGTTTATCCCTAACCTCATGTTTTATTTTCGAGTAGACCCTACTTGAACGTGATGACATAGATCTTTCTCTACAAAACTTTTTGTAACAGCTCTCTATCCCTGCAGAAGAAAAATACGACCACCATGACCATTAGAACTTTCCAAGCTTAATGGTGATCATTGGAGCCGAGACATTTCAATGTTATATTGCCTCCTCTTCCAAGTATTCCACCACAGGTAGGCATTGAAGAACATGCCTTGCATTGCAAATGCCAGATTAATTACGGGGGCACTAACAAGTCTTGGCTTTAAGAACTGTTGGATCGTGGTTGATGGGTTCTTTGGGAACAGGGGCTGGTTATAGAGTCGGTTAGAGACAGACTCTTATAATACATCTCCCACAGAGGTTCTTGTCACCATCTCAAGTCATTCCTACAATGAGACGTTCTGATACTACCAACTCGACAACACTTCAATCCAATCGAAAGTTTCTTCCTGGTAGCACCAATAATTAATTTTTCATATTTTCCTATCAAATCAAAGGATGCGAAATATGCTTTTTTGATCAAGACTGGAGGAGATATTTGCAACCATCTTTTGTAGTTGTATAAGGAATGCGAATCAATTGATTTTCTAAATTGGACTATATTTCATCTGTTACTTGTACTCCATTTTGTTTAAATCATATGGCATAGAATCTTTACTAGGTTTGATGTCTCTGTGATCAAAGGCTTCCTAACAAAATGGACACATGTATGGGAACTATGGACTTGTGCCCTCTTGTAGGCTTTGCATGTTTTGAATTTAGAATTGAGGTGTTCGGTTACTTCTACAATTCAAAATCAATGTCATCAAATGTATTCTTTCGTTTTCCTCATGCATAATCTTCCCCAGACCAAATGGATCAACAAGTATGCCAGGTCGCCTAGGCTACCAATCAAGAAACATCCACACTTTCTCAAATGCGAAGAAGATTATCGTGATGCAGCAAGAAACACAACTCCAATCAGGCAATTAATTGACGAAGGTCCTTGGGAGTCATGATTGTGAACCATCCTTAGTGTTCATGCGTTCTTTGGTCAGACCGACCATGGTCCCATTAATCTTGGGAGGAGTTTGGGCATTCACCTAAACCTATAAACTACTAGAAGAAGCCGGTTTGGACTTAATTCCATTGCTGGTAAGATTTCGTCGTCACTGGTGATATTCATTAATGGTATTTTACACTGTCTTCACCGATTGGTCTTCTATTAATGGTGCAGGGGTATAAAAGGAACAAAAAAAAGTAATAATCAATATCTACCTACTTTGTTGACCATTTTACCCCTTAAAAACCGATTTGGTAAATAATAATTTTTACCTCATTATTTGGCAATTTTGTCAAAACTTTGAACCGATTCGGGAAAAATCCCTAAAAAAATAAGAATTTAGCTATGATTTTTTAAATCTATAATAATATAATTAAATTTTGAGTTATATTTTTACGTTTTAACAAAAGGTTAATAGTTATATTTTTATTTATCTATAACAAAATAAACGTAAATATCTCAATACCCATTGGTAACGGGCCATTAATTAGTCCCTCTCATTAAGCCCACACAAGAAAACCTCCATCCCCAACTTCTACTACAAACTGGCATTACAAAACAACTACTACTTGTTTACTAAAGATCCTAATAAAGTAAAAAGTCATCATCCTTGAGTCGCTGTGAAGCTTGAGCAATGGATTCACAACAAATCAATCACCTCCCTGGGGCCAAAATCTCTGGTCCCCCATCTTGAAAGATTCAACACTGCTATCTTTTCAACCATGCTCCGAAACACAGCTAATGATGCAGCCCCATGCCATGCCTGAGTGCTTTACATAGAACTTTGAACACTTACACTACATAGGACCTTCAACGGGTTGTGATGCATACATCTGCCAGTATAAATATTGGAGGAGCCATTGATGAAGCTCTATAGATGAGAAGTGGTGTTGCAAGAGGAGTAGGATGAGGGGTGTTGCTATGAATTCTTTAATTAATAAATAAAAATTATTTGTTACCTCAAGGTTGAAATCGCATGTCACAATTCCCTTTATATCGGTTCTAGCTTAAAGATTTTCTCTTGTTCAACTAGAAATCATGATCGACACAAGAGAGGGATGTTGCATATTTGATAAAAGCCATAGAGTGGGATGGGTTGTCTCCTATAGAGAAGTCTGCCATGTCAGTTTTGTGAACAGTGAAAATCGCTGGAGGCGGAGCTATCAAGGTCGAGTTTCTGGTTGTGACCTTTTCTCTGAACTCTATTTTTATAAAGAAGCAAAGCCATGATTTCTAATTTGGAAATTCATTATAGAAGTGGAAGGCGGTGGTTGTTGAAAGCTCAATAAATCAAAAAGTAATGAGGCATTATGGTTTTCTAAACTGAGGAAGTTAAAAGG
>JAOXJP010006290.1:0-18066 GCA_025762735.1 Platanus orientalis | reverse complement strand
GATCTGTATCAGTTATGATGCAGTTGCCCCCCCTTCCTGACATAGATGCCCCCCCCCTCCTGACAACAAAATGAGTCCACATCATCTCCAGTCTGCCTGGACTGGTACCACTTCAGTCTCTACTCAAGATTTGGTGTCTACGATGGTGTCCAGGGCACCAAGTGACTTCATTTGGAATAAAATGGGTTGGAATTTGAAATTTCATCTAGCCCTTACCCATTTTATTCCATGTGAAGTCACCTTGTGTCCTGGACACCAAATCCGAGAAAGAACATCTTTCCAAATTAATAAATACACAAGTACTTATTAATTATATATTACTATAATACCCTATTTTGACCCATGTGTATTGACTCAAACACCTTTGGCAGGCCACATGTCACACACTAATTGGTAATGGAGTGGTACTTGTCCATTGAGACTAGAGATGATTTAAAATCCCAGAAAATCCTTGCCCGTGGGATTAGATTAGGTGCACCCCTTATCGTATGCCAATGGTGTGCCCACAACCAGCAGGTGACACGTCACATTGAAAAAGTGATTTACACTTTTTGAGATGCATTTTTCTATTTTGATGTGACGTGTCACCCTTTGGTTGTGGGCACACCATCGGCACCTATTAAGGGAGCACACATACTCCTCTAGTTTGCCCCCCTATGAGAAAATCCTGGCTCTGCCCCTGGTTTAGATGGCCATCGGCCAGAAGAAAATTTAAAAATTCTCTTTAAAGAACTTTTTAGTTTCATACCATGTTCCTATAATAAGGAGCAAATGGTCAAAAAGTTCTTATTTCTTTCCTTTCACATCCTCCAGCTCTTTTGATACCTTCCTCTTCTTCATTAGGGTGGTTGACATCTCGCCCTTCATAATACTTCGTCTCTCCTCGCAAGCACTCAATTTCTTTTTGTCTTCAGAAATTTCTTCCTGCTTGGATGCTTTCTCGATTTTCAACCTCTGAATTTCAGCTTCAATCATGTTGATATCTTTCTCTACTTTAACTATCTTAGAAGAAATAACCTCACGTTATGAGTTAAAAGATTCAACTGCCATTGAAATTCTAGGATACGAGCAGTAATATGAGATTCCTCAAAAGACAAACGTTCAATCTTGTGGAGGTTTGATGTGATTTTTTCATAATCTCTAGAAGCAAACATGGTAGAAGATAGTCGAACGGCCAACTAATGAATGGGATTCTCTAGATCAGAAGTAAGATCTAACAACTTCTTGATAAGTTCTTCCATATCTTTTTTGTTTTGCAAAAGAACAATCTCAGGATAATCCATACGTAGAAGGGAGGAGATATGATCCTTGAGCTGCTAAAACTAAGAATCTTATAGAGGGAGAAGGTTTATGATGGAAGAAGAAGTTGCAACAGCATTGTTAGGAGTATCATTTAGAGATTCAACTAATAGATCTCATAGAAGGGAATCCAAATAATCACCAATCGAAGAAGGAACATATGCCATTACTTTGTTTGGAGGAAAGTTAGTCTGAATTTCTTCCACGATAAAAGAGGTTGTTAGAGGATCTGAAACGAGATGAATATGGCTTGGTTGGATGAGTTCTTTTGGCCTGGGAGAAAATATTGTTGCAGAAGGAATGGGAGGCAAGGAATCCAACGAGTTTGTTTCTCATATTTTCGGAGGAATTTCTGAGGAAACTTCTTTTATAGTTCTTGAAGATACTTCTTTTTTTCCTTCTATTAAATCCAAAAGTTCTTCTGAATTCTGCATCTTAAAAGAAGAAGAGTGACGAGTCCTCCTGGATACATAAGTAGTAGGAAAATTGTTTGACTTTTTCACTAGTTTCTTCCTTCTTTTTCTTGAAGGCTCAAGGTCATCCGGATCATTCTCATCTGAAGGAAAAGGACCTTGAGCAAGAAGTTCAGATAAATGTGCCCACTAGAGGTTGAGCTCTCTCTATTAAAAAATCAAAGGAAGAAAGTCAACAAAAGTTTTCTTGCAGAAATCAAAGAAAAATATTAGACTTACTTCTTTTACCAAGGAAACAATTAATATCATCCCATACGATAATAATTCTTTCATTAATAGCATGATGAGATTCAGTTAGAAGATTCCCTTCGAATTCTACTCCTACCAACTTGTAAGGAGGAATGATCGTGTTTGCTACACCGAAAAGGGCTGTAAGAACCTCTGGAAGAGGGGAACTAAAAGGAAATAAGTATTCTTTCTACTTGTCTCAAGGAGCCCCAACCTGAAGAAATTTTTTTATACATTCATCCTCAAATTTTGCCTTCCTAGCTACCAGTCCAGACCTTTTATTTTCAGCTTCTCCCTCAATATTAAAAGGATTCCATTTTACATTATAAAACTTTTCTTATCTTTTTATTATTGAATAATGAGCATTTACAGAAAGAATGATACCTTTGCTCTTAGAAGATTTCTTAGCGGCCTCTTTTTCCTTACTCCCTTCCACCATATCCTTCTTAGAAGTTTTTCTTTTTGATACTGCTAGAGGAAGTTGTAAAGAAAAAATAGGATAAGGAAGCTTAGAACAAACTGCTGGAGGATTTTTGGAAGAATTTGAAAGGCTCTAGATTCATCTCGTTGGATTCATAATCGGTAGAAATTAGCATACTATTAAGCTATAGGAGATTTGCTTCAGAACACAGAGGAAAGACTTGGCCACTAAAATATTTCTTCCACCATTCTTTATACTGAATCACTGCAAAAGAAGGGTTTTGTGGTATGTTAGTTATGGTGAAAGAACTTTGTGAAATTTTAAAATCTTTTAGTACATCCTTAACATCTTAAGGAGCAGCCACAATTCTTTGATGAAGTGGAGAATTTTTGGCTAAAAAGGAATGAGGAATTGGAATCATTTGGCAGAATCCAAATTGACAAGCAATCTGGTGAGAAGTGTAAAACTCAAAGCCGGGTTTATGATTCAATTTATCATAAATACCGCCATAGTTTAAGTCACGGGAAGTAAGATATGAGTGTCACACTTCTTGGAAGATTTTCTGATTGATAGGAGTATAAAAGTCAAGAATATTACTTGTGTACCATAAAGGGCCATATAGGCGATCAAGGAAATGACAAAAAGTTTGTCATCTCTATATGTAGGGAGATCATAGAAGAATTCAAAGCATTTTTTAAAAGAAAGAAATTTTGGCCAAGAAACTACCCATCTACAACCATAAGAAAGACAATCATCCCTGGGAGGACGTCTTGTAATGCAAGCTTTCAAGTTAGGAAAATACTCATAAATCCATAGTTAGACAAACCAAAGGGGTCCACCAAAATTACAAATATTTTTTTGATTAAGATTGCTCATACTCCTATAGAGTTGAGCAAGGAAGAAAGTACCTAACACTAATTTCTTCCCTTGTACTAAAGCAGTTGCCACAAGGCTGTATTCTTTGGTCATGCCGCTAGAAAGAGGACAAATGATATACCTACGAAGCTAGTAAAGAAGGAAGACACTGTGTTCTTGGAAGGGAATGGTTTTGGTATTCCGAGTTTCTTTTGCAATAAATTTATTGAAAGATTCTCTAGTGTTAGAAGAATCAAATCCTAGATCTGTGGAAGAAGGGAAAAGCTCTGTTGAAATTACCTCCCCATGTGGAGGAAGAAGGGTCAAAGAAGCAACATTCAAAAGCGAGGGGACATCATCTCGCAACCAAAATGGAAGGAATTGGTGGAAGAGGACCAAAAATAAGCAGCTCGGCTAAAAGTTCATTATCCGTTGGGAAATCAAACTTAAAAAGGAGAATACGTTCTCTAATACCTAAGTCTTCCTATAAGTTTCCACAATGAGGAAGAAGACGGGCTACCCAATTGATCCATTGATCTTGAGTTTTAGGCCAACATTTTAGAGAATTATTTTTGTTCCATATGGCCCAAGTCAGATTTTCTCGAGAAAATAACAGAGCTTTAGAGTTATACAAATGATATTGTAAAGATAATGATTCTAGAAGAAAAGAAAAGAAAGAAGGCCCTAAAAAAGGTTTACCATTGACAAAAAAGAATACCTAGAACTCTGAACAACTCGCATAACTTTACAATCAAGAAGCCAGAAGACTATAAGAAAGAGCTTTCGGAGAAGACGATTTGGTGTTGGACGCCATGAACAGAGAAATTTCAGCTCAAAGAAGAAGAAAGAAGTAATGATACCAATTTTTGAAAAGGGGAAGAACTTTATAGGGAAGGAAAACAAGAATCAATGCGAGATCCCTCGAAAATAGGAACCAAAAAAGCAAAAAGACTTGAGAGTCGTTAAGAGAAAGACACATGGAACAACGTAGTCAAGAGAAAAGACATAACATCATTTCAAATTCTTCCAAATTCAAAATGATGGGGGGGCATTGTTTACGCCATAAAATTACCGCCATGATGAATGGTAGCAAATAGGCTACGTGGCAGTAGATTCAAGGAAAGGCGGTAAGATAATAATGGTATAAAGATGCCATTATAGATGAAGTTTAAAATTTAAATAGAAGACAGGTGGAAGAGAACAGAAAAACAAGGAAGTTATGAAGGTGGTTATGGATACCTGGCACTTGCGGAGACAAAAAACAAGGAAGAAGAAGAACTAGAAAATGACACCCATACAAGGCTTATAACTGAATTAGAATTCTATAAATAGAGATCCAAGGGTTAGAGACAAGGGTCACACACCAACACAACCTCATCTACATTGGCATTCTTAATATTGTACTTAGTCAAATTCTTGTAGTTAAATACCTTGTAAATCTTTTTGTTATAAATAAAATCATCCATTCCATTCAGACCCTTTGTTAATGGCTTTTATTCAGTGGATCATGTTTTTTGTTTTTATGTAGAAATGGCTCTGTGACCATATGCGTTACATGATTGGGATAATACCTACTGTAAGTTTTTTCTAAACTTCATTTTTGTTATCATTCCATTAAAGTCTTGATTTAATTTTAGAGAAGTCCTTGATTTCAAGGCAAAAGAAATACCCACAGAGGGAAGAATCCTCCCCCTTATAATCGCCTGAGAAATCTAAGGGTGGTTGAACGAACCTTTCGGAAGAATTTTCAACACAATTCTTCCAAACGTTGTGTTTGATTTGGTGCCTAGGGTCAAATAGTAGACCTAATCGTGCCTACGTGGCACCAACACGCCCGCACACATCATCTGCCAAGAATTTAGGTTAACAAATTCTAGGAAGGACATGGCTAAATGAGAGGAGGGCTGTTTTTAACAAAACATCTAATACTCTTTAGATTTGTGAACAGGGTGCATGGTATCAATTCCAAGTCAGGCTTTTTTATATGGGACCACTCCTTTCAGACTTGTTACATTTGGAAGGTATGAAGAGGTTGCAAGCTATTAGTGATAAGATCCAACTTCTTATTCTATAAAGGAATGCAAAGGTGGATGACTCCAAGTCCAAAATGGGAGTACAGGCAGAATGAATACCAAGTGTGGTGGAAAAGATTGAAGTTGTTGTACATGAGTATGAGCTACAAGTGGTGGAAGAAAAGTCTATATCAGAAGTTCAGAAAGGTGAAGCTAAGACCATAGATGCAGAAAGTAGTGTAGAAGAGACTGAGGTGATTATTGATGATTAGTTCGATGAGCTAGCAAAGTCTATGGGTGAGTGTCTTTTTGCTGCCCCAGTTTGTGATCCATCCACCATATGATGATGCCCTAGTTCCTGTTTAGATCGAGATTCAGCCTACTTTGATAGATGTACATGTTCTTGACTCTATGGGGAGTCCTGAGATTGCTACTCCAGTCCAGATTCAACAGGATGAGTATTGTATCCATTATTGGTTACTTCTCAGGAGACAATTATCTACTCAGAGGTCTTTTCCACATTAGACATCTGCAAGTGGATGGGTTTGCACCACAACTTAATAGTTGGTGGATATGGTTGATCAATGTGACTTCTTTAAGCATGTTGATTCTTTCCCTTTACAAAACTTGAGGTCTGGTTTTTTCGAACAAGGGGGATTTGATGAGGACATTGGAGATAAGGTGGGGCCCACATATGGGATTAGTAGGGTCCACACGTGAAGACAATGGTAGCATACATGGCATGCATCAAATAGAAAAGTTTGCATGGTGTTTGGAGCCTTTTATTAGTACTTTTATAGTCTTATTTCATAGTTTATTAAGTTACAGAGTTTAGGACACAAGTGGTATTCTTATTTTTGTTTTTGGGTGTTTTGGAGAATGGCTATTCAGAAACTATAGTCAATAATTAATCACACCAAGTCTGATTGCAACCAGATTCTTTAGTAACATGTCTTTAGCAGAAACAAAACACTATCAAGTATAGATTAAAACTTATAATCAACAACACTGGGACAATGTTTATGTGTTGACACAGATCACACAATAGATAATGAAGACATGATGTAACTGAAGCAATAGGCTGAAGTCCCTAGATCGGTACTGTGATCCCTCCATCCAGCAAATTAGTAGTAGCAATCAATACACCAAATCTTCAATAGCAAAGCAACTTTATAATGGAGTCCGATATACAATCAACAAGATGACATATACTCCAAAGGAATTAATCACACATTAGAATGAGTGTCATATGATGTAATATGTTTTTGAATATTCCTAGGATTCTAACTAAGTGAGAACTAGTTGGAACCTGGTTCTAATACCAAAATTGATGTAGAAGACACAAAAACCCACTTGGACAATTTAGCAATCACTTAGAAGGCCCATGATTCTTAACAGAAATTTAGTGTCTTAAAACAAGGGCCTTTTTCAAAATTTTAAACAAGAAAATCAGTCCTGACCTTAAAGAGAACTACAAGACGTAAGAAAGGGACTTTCTTCAAAATTTTCAAAGATGGGAGAAAACCCAACCAGCTGTACAAGATATTTGCGTGGGTTTTGTGTTTTGAAAAGTCAAACTTTATGGATTGACTCTCCAAGTCTACCACATGATATAGGAGTATGAACCCTATGTAAAGACTCAAAAAAAAGTTGTTGGAAAATTTTCCAGACTAGCTGGATAGGTTCTTGAATGATTTTTTATGGGCTTTTCTAGGTTAGTTTAAAAGGGCAGTAGTTATAAAAGGTAGGAGATGAAGCTTGGAGCAAAAGATGGTGTAAGAGGGTAAGTTAGGGGGTCGACAGACTAAGGAAGAGGATGGGGTCAAGGGAGATAGGTTTTAACAGGTTTCTTTAAATTCTTGAATTTTTCTTCTTCTTGTTTTTTGTCCTAGTATGGGTAGTAACTGATAGGTATAGGAACTTATGAGGAACATGTGGTTTGAAGGAAAGTGAAGGAAAAACAAGGGAAAACTAGCCGGCAGATGAGGGGGTAGGTTGGGATTAAAGGGATGGGTTTTATTGGGTTCTTGAAAGATTCTTGATTTTTTTTTTTTTTACAAGATTAGGACCAGCCGATTGATGTAAAAGGACAAAGGGAGAAGGTTTTCATTAATGGGAGACAAAAGAAAGGTATGGGGTAGTGATTGCTGTTGGGAGAAGGTTTAGGGAGTTGTTTTAATGCAAAAGTTGTTTTGACGGACTATGGTAGCAAGGGGAAAAACAAGAAAACAATAAACTTTATAGGGGAAGAAGAAAAAGATGAAGAAGAAGATATGAAGGGGAGAAATATACCTGAGGAAATGACCAACCTTTAACAAGAGAAATCACCAACTCTTGCTCCTTGTAGGTAGACCAAGGAAGATCTTTTATACACCATACACTAGCTGGCTATGGAAGAGAGAGATAGAGAGAGAGATTGTTAGCTTTCCATGAGAGCTTTCTTATTTCTCATGTCATAAGGTGTAGACCTCCACCTCTTATTTATTTATTTATTTATACAAGGATAACTATATCAAAGACTAACTAAAACACAAAATAGAAGTCGGTTATAAATGTGTAGTCAACCAAGACTCCTAATTAGGCTAAAAGCCTTTATTTCAACTAACTCCCTACAATTTAAATAATGCTCATTATGTCCCCAGGCACTCTAAACAAAAACAATTAAGCATATAGTCCCTACTAAAAAGCTATAAACTTAAAGTAAAACAACAACAAAAATTCAGCCACTTGTCCTCCATACAAGCACGTGCACACGTGGCCCCACAATCATGGGAAAGTGGGTCTCACATGCCTCCAAAATAGCAAGTTACTCTAAAAACTCCAATTTTGCTCCAAATCAAAGCAAAACTCTTTCTTGACGTAGGCCTTGTAGACTTACAAATTCTTCACAAGCCCATGTGTGGGTCCCACCTAGGTATCCATGTCATCATCAGTTTCCCTCTTGTCATTTTCATGCCTTTTACTTGCATCATGTCAACCCTTCTCATTGGCACAGCTATTGGTCTTTGTTGCACATTTTCCATCATATTGCTACTACACTTAAGCTCCCATGAATGGATTCATTCTTAATTCTATCCTTTCTAGTCTTGACACTCATCCATCTCAACTACACCCATTCTACATATGGGACCTTCTTATGTATATGCCTAACCACCTCATCAATAACTAATGTAAAGAGATACAGGCTCAATGCTAACCCCTAGCATAAACCAGTTAAGCCAAACAAGTTGGATGGTTTTGTGTCAAACTTTTTTTAATAGTAGATGAACCAGATAACTCAGGCACTTTGAATTTGTTCCATTTAAAATAAGTTTTTAAATTATAACAACATTTTTTTGTCCATATTGGCCCACTAGTTAAAATGTTTTTATGGGACCCACCTCCCTTTCTAGATCAATGTCTAACTTGGTCTAGAAATTGGTGACATAAATGGTTGCATAGTGGATCAAATCATTGGACACCTACAAACATAGATAAGGATGAAGGAACTTTGGGTAAGTTATTGGTGTGGTGCTAGTCTAAGTTTCTCCGATGTTGAAGTTAGAGCTTTGCTTCTTAGTAGAAAATAAGATTAGAATCTTTTTAGAGTACTTTTCATACCTTTGGAGAACTGTGTAGCGTTATTTTTATAGAATTGTAATACTGCATGGCTAGGGATTTCCTCATGAATCTCTAGCCTAGGCTGAGATTATAGCGCCTGATCACTGGATGCATTCTTAACACAGATTTTAGGGTAGTTATTGACCTTCTTTATTTGGAAAGGTCAGAGCGTTACTATAGGCTAACCTTTGTCCGTGTTTCGAGTTATTCGCATGGGTGTCGGGTCGGCTTTCTGATCTCAGTAGTTGGGTTAAGCTAACCTGATTATGCCGAGCTGGTGAGGCATGCTAACCTACCTGTGGGTATTATGGAAAACGGGTTCGAGATTGGTTTTGCCCACCCACTTTGCAGGATGTGATGGACTTAACCAATGTGGGTCAACCAAGGCTTTGGTTTTGAGTAGCCACCAACTTAGGTTTTTATAGACGGGGTTGGACATCTGCCTCCTTTCCTAGGGAATAGAGGGGTGAGGGCCTTGTGGCCTAGACTAAACCTGTGGGCTTAGGGATTGACTCTCGAACTAGTGTGATTTTTCAGAGATTCGGGTAAGTTGTTTGGTTGCAATTGGGGAATGTGTTAGGCACCCTAATTACCCACCTTTTTAGGGTGGTTCCTCTAACCGAGCAATTTTTAAGTGTTAATAAGTAAGAATGAATTGATGTGATTTTTAGTTAGTTCTTGTTCATAGGCCTGAATTTTCAATTAGTATGCCTGAACTTTGTGTTATATGCTTGAATTATAATTTGGGATACAATTCAGGCATATGACTTAAAAATGCCCCATAGTGGATCCATTTCATGAACAAAAGTTAATCTAGGGTTTCAGGAACTTGGCAATGGACTTGGTATCATTTTGGGAGTGTGGGAGCCTTCGCCTGTCCTTTGTTTTCTAGAGAGGGGTAAATTGGGAATTTCCCAAGATACACCCCTGAATTTAGGTAGTACGCTTGAAATTTTAGGCATATGCCTAAATTTTTCCAGAAGGGAAAATTCAGGCGTATAAACTTAATTAAATGGGTCTCACCTGGAATTTCGAAAAGGGTCATGGCTTGGCAAGCCTTCTAACTGGATTTTCCAGGACCCTAGAGCTTTATGGGCCCTCTGTCTAAGAAGGAGAATAGGCATGCAAGGTTTACAAGTCATACGCCTGAATTTATGGCAATACGCCTGAACTTCTAGGCATGCCTGAATTTTTCTAAAGGGGAAAATTCAGGTGTATAAGCCCAAATGGGGAATTCTAGAAAGAGGCAAGGCTTAATAAGCCGTATATAGGACTTTCCAAGTTTCTATAAATTTGTGGGTCATTTTTCCAGAGAAGAATTCAGTCATATGAGGTTTACAAGTTATACACCTAAATTTTTCCTTCTGAAAAAATTTAGGCATATGGCTCTAGATAAAAATCCAGCTACCAGTTCCTTAGCTCATTTGAGCAATCAAATGGGGTCTACTGACCATAAAATTTTTCAGAAAGTTGGATCAATGTCCCAAGGGACTCTTTGAAAAATTTCAAGTCTATTTGATGGGTTTAAAACCCTCTTTTGATTTTTTTAAAGGTGGGTGGGTCCTTAAAAATCTGCACAAACCTGGTGAGGTCTATGAGTTATGGGGCCCATTCCAAGGGCTGTACCCATTGGCTCAAACTCAAATTTGACATGTAGGCTTACAACAACCTTATAGATCTATTGTAGAAAGCATGAAGAAAAATAGCATGTAAAGAAAGAAATATTCAGTTTACAAGGAAGATGACAAAATTTAAGACAGAATTGAATCAACAGAAAAGTAGTTTTGAAATAAATCTAGTAAAATAAT
This sequence comes from Platanus orientalis, assembly GCA_025762735.1. Classification (NCBI taxonomy): domain Eukaryota; kingdom Viridiplantae; phylum Streptophyta; class Magnoliopsida; order Proteales; family Platanaceae; genus Platanus; species Platanus orientalis. The sequence goes on along the minus strand of JAOXJP010006290.1, from coordinate 7,370 downwards.
AAAGACGGAGCAAAATGAAACATAAAAAAGTAATGAAAGTATGTAAATTAATTATCTAATAAATAAAATAATAATAAACAAAACATGAATTAAAATTTGGATACCCCACTTGCCTCAAGTTGTGAAGTGCATAAACACTTCAAAATAGTGAGCAAGTGGGTCCATTTCAGGGTCAAATAAAGTCCAATGCCTGTGAAAATTGGTGGACATGTAAGATACCATGATAATGACTTACTATAAAAATTTGAAGTCATAACTCTTCCAATTGGAGGAGTTATGACTCATACACATTTACTTGTTCAGAAAAAGACATTAAAAAGGGAGACAAGTTTGTCTCCCCTATGTCCCACCATTAGGGGTTTTTAATGGGTTTAGGGGGTCCATTTATAATAGCATGAGGGGGTGATTTTTATTGCTAGAATGGAAAGGGATGGGGTACCAACCTCTAACTCTTTCTCTCTTTCTTTCTCTCTTTTCTTTTCTTTCTTTCTTTCTTTTCTCTCTTTTTCTTTTAGAGTATTTTCTTCCTCTTTTTTATACTCTCCTTTTATGGCTGAATAGGGGGGGTATTTATGGTGGGTGAAGGTATGGGGGTAATGCCCATGGGATGTTATGGATAGGCATGTCAAAGTGGAACCCACAAAACTTGTAGTGGGGAAGAGGCATTCGAATGGGGTTGTGTGGAGGCACCTCAACCATACACATGTGAGTTGAGGTAGCCTCCTCCTATTGGCTAAGAGAGGGGCTTGGATAAATGCCATGTTGCAAGGGGGAGAGAATTGAGGGTGGAGGTGGAAAAACCAAGGGCTTAGGGTTTCGATGGTGGATGATGGGTTATGGCTTGACCAAAGAGAGTCCCAAGCTTGATTCAGTCAATTCTAACTCCAAGCAACGATCCTAACCTAAAGAGTACCTAGTCCCCAAAACTTAAAAAAGCCAATTAACTAAATCCAAATCAATTGACCTACCTAAACTTAACTGACCTAAACAAAACCAATTACCCTTAAAGTCGCTAAAGAAAGTACTGACATTCCTGTAATATGTTTTTAAAAATAATAGGTGGTACGATTGTCAACAATTTATCATAGCCACTTATCATTGCAACTTTGAGTTGATACCAAATCAAAGGCCCTAACTCAAAGCTACTTTTAGGATATTTTGAAAAGTGCAATGATTGCCTTTCAAAAATATCGAAAAAGAAATTATGAATTTCTAGATTTTGAACCCCTTTACTATTTGGGCTTGTTTTTTGGGCTTTGTAGCTTAGAAAGTTTCAAATCTTATGTCTTTTTCACATCTCTCAGATGCTTCGGTCGCAATGCGATTGCCGAAATCTAATTCAGATATCTGGTGAATTCTCAGAGGTCTATTGAAGGTTCATCACTTGCTGAAAACGATTGGATTTAATATGGAAAAAATGAGGAATCTAATGTGGAATAGGTCTGACAAAATATCTGAGTTTGAGAGCTGGTTTTGAAGCTTTGGCGAAAACTGAGAACTAGCCACTAACTATTCTAAATTTGGCTGTCTGAAGAATTTTTAGGAATGTATCATAGATCAAATACAAACAAAATTGTCTTTTGATGATTTGAAGAAGTTTTGAGGTTTTGAGATAGCTTGAGACCTTGAAAGGATTTGGTCAGGAGACAGTCTTTTGAAGATGTGACAAGAACTGAACATTAGCCACTGACTTTTCTGCATTTAGACATCGATAAAACCTTTGAGGGCTTACCGAGTGTCTCATACATACCTAAATATATTGGTGTTTAAAGGTAATTGAGATTTTAAAGATTGCTTGGGTTCTTGGAAATTCTAGTTTGTTAGACAGCTTTTCGAAGATAATCATAATTAGAGGGTGTAGGATTTGATTTGTGATCGTTTAGGTGATAAAAGAAGTTCTTAGGATTTATTGAGGGTCCAATTTTGAGAACATGGGGGGAAAATGATAATTTTGTATCCTTTAATGTTTCAATGTGGGAATGCTTATGAAGGCTGGAGAATTCTAGAGAAAATGAGTTTAATAGACTAAAATTTGGAATATTTTGAGAATATAGGGGCAAAATGGCAATTCTCCAACATTTGATGCTTCAATGTGAGAAGGCTTATGGAGGTTGGAGAATCCTAAATACAATGAGGTTGATAGATTGAAATTTGGACCTTTATAGTCCTAGAGTTTTTTTATAGAGAAATTAGGGTTTGGTTTGATTGCTCCCTAAGTATGGTAGTTTTGTGTATGATTTGAAATTGATATTGCACTTTTTGCGACTAGAGTATCTATTGGAGATGTCTAACCACCTAAAGTCCAGATCTAATCTCAATGTTTGGGGTTCAGGGGATGCCAAGGTTCTAGCATATCTTTCCTAAACCAAGGGTGTCTAAAGTCTGATCTTATTCATTGTTGTAATGAATCCATCTAATCCCATTAATTAACCCAAGTCAAAATTTTGGTGCTGACATTACTTTTAAGAAATTATGGGTAAAAAATCATGTCATCAATATATAGTACCTACTTGCTCATCAATGAAAAGGTATATCTTTAGCAAACAACATACAACATGGGACCTTATCTTGGATAATGCCTGGTTAACTCATCCATAACTAATGAGAAATGCGGGTTTAATGCTTACCGCTGGTGCAAACCAGTTGAACTAGACATGCTAGGCAGTCTTGTGTTAAAGTTGTCCGACCTAGGCAGTTGAAATGCATTATTCCGGTAGTTTGAGCCTGTTTATTTGAAACAATTTTTTAATTTTATTTATGACATCATTTGTTTGTTCAGGTAAGCCAGCTAGTCAACCATTCCTTTTTGGATTGCTGTCCAGCTTTGTCTAAAAGAATTTGGGTGGAAATTCATGTTTCAGATCGATGCAAAAATACATTGCAGAAAATTAATTTCATCAATGTAATGTTGCATGAATCTTCTACACTATTTGGTTTTCCACCCTGCTTCGCAATAACAAGATTCTTATGACTTTGGTCATTAGGTTGTTTACAACCAGGTCAGCTGAGGTCTACATTATAGCAGATGGATTTGATCTTGGAACAAATTTTATTTATTTATTTATTTTTATTAATTCCCATTCATGTTCCCATCCCTTGCTTGCATTCATGTTTCGTACTGATTTTGGTTCCTCAGTAGCATGTTTGTCTCTCCTATTTCTGTTACATTATAGCATAAACGATATTCTTGTTTAGATTATCCTAATGAACACTGGTATGTTGATCCACCAATTAAAATGTCCAAACCAAGACCAGAAACCTTTCCAGTCAATGACTGGGTCGGTTTTAAGAATTATGGGTAAAAGTCCGCTTTTCGATTCAAAATATAAAAGATATTGTTACACAATAAAACTTAAGTCAATATATTGTTGCACGAATCTTAGACTTAGGGTTCTATCCTGCTTCAGTATATTGTAATTCCTATGAGTTTGAGTCATGAGATGTTATACTACTAGATTGGTCAGAATGGCCTTAGACTGGATGGTTGTGTTCATGAGTAGCATATCTACTACTTTTAATTTTTTTTTTTTTTTTCTCTGTTGCTTGCTCTCTTACACCCTACATATCTCTCCTCTTTCTCCTGTACATTTTGTTAGCATAAACAATGTCCTCAATTTATCTTAATGATACAGGAAAAGACCGTGGACCACCGAGCATATCTCTCCTCTTTCTCTGTTGCTTGCAGTCGCAGACCCAGACGAGACCGTGGTCCACCGAGCAACTTACTTGCTTAACAACGGTTTTGGGTGCTACAATGTTTTCAAGAACAACTGTGAAGATTTTACCATTTACTGCAAGACTGGTCTCCTCGTTGCTGATCAAGGAACGATTGGCCGGAGTGGCCAGGCAGTATCGATCATTGGAGGGTTGCTGCCGTCCTGTCAACGCCTTTGCGCCTTGTTACCACCAATCGCTACGGGATGACGGCAACAGCAGTCGGGGTCTACTGTGCCAGCCGGTATGCTGCGGACACTGGTATGAGGAGGGACGTGGTGAAGGTAGGAGTGGAGGATCTGACAACGAGAGTGGCAACAGGTAGAATCCAGGTGATTGAGACCGTTGGTGCAATATCTGCTCTTCCTGTCAGTTACCCTGCTCTTTGACTGATCCTTGCTTAATAATTTGTTGGAAACAGTGGTTCCCAACATCTGGTATTGGATTGGGTTTGTGACACTACACTTTGAAACCTTTTTATAGGTGTTATTTGATGGGGGTATGTTGTGCTGGGTTTATGCAAGTCCGTCTTTGCATTCCCTTTGCTTATAAACGCATTTAGTATTATAGCCTATTTGTCTTTCACATTCCATTGTTCTCGATAGCCCGTTCCATACCTAAACTGCACATTCTGAAGTTGTGGAAACAACATAAAATTTGGCCTATTTTCGATGTATAAGCCTTATATAGAACCTAAGTAAGAGAGAGAGAGAGAGAGAGAGAGATCCAAGTTTATACTAAGATTGGAATCTAACATAACTACCAATTTTTTACCCAAAAATTATACAGCTTATGAGGGTTCTTGTTTGATTCAGGTGTGTGTATATATATACACCGTAATATCACAAATTATTATATTTTAGCTCACGAAGGGTGTCTGTAGTGTTTATGGTTAATTATAAGCTGACACGCGTATCGTGTTTGGGGTTCAAAAAAATGTTGCCATATATATATTTTAGCTCACAAGGTGTATTGGTGTTGCCAGATGATCCCACTTCTATAAATATTTCAGGAAGGAAGAAAATTAACTGTGATGACAAAGTGTTTGTAGTGTTTATAGTGAATTATAAGCTGACAAATATTGTGTTTGGGGTTCAAAAAAGTGTTCTAGTGTTAAAAAGGAGACACCAAATTCAAAAACACTTCATGTGTCAATCAATGGCATGCCTACATAGGCCTGTGTCAACACAGACAATCATTCTCCTTTAAGCGATAGTTTTATATGTATTCTAATTGTTATTAACTATATGGAGAAAAATAACATTAAATTCACAACATACAAAGTATATTGACAAATGTTGCATAACAACTAATTCTGACAAACTTAAAACTTGTATAACATGGTTTTTGACTTTACTTGAACTTGTATGACTTATATAACACGGATTCTAACATTATAAGAACCTGTATAATCTGATAGGTACATGTTAAGTTCATAACTTTAGCTGTTTTAATTATAAAACTCATTACTTGATAATGACATGTTAAATTCAAAGCAACATAACACAAAGTACGTACCATAAGAAATGTTAAATTGCCATTCATAAGTACACCCATGTGTGTGACCCACTTGTTAATCCAATCTACTAGCAACACTGTTGAGATCAATTTATAAAGGACTTTCTTTTCTTTATTTTTTTATTTTTTATTTTTTCGGTAAAACATAAAGAGCTTAAATGAAATATATATATATATATGATTTTTTATTTTCACCTAAAAAAATAAGAAAAGGAAAAAGGAAGAAGAAGAAAAGATATGATCACCAATATAGAGAAAAAAAAAGAAAAAAAAAGGAGAAAGGAAACATTATGAATGATTTTAAGGTTGTGTTTTTAATTCCCTTGAGACCACACCACCACAGAAATTACATAATTTACAAGAATACCATGTTCTTTGAATCTCCTTAAATAAGAAAATATTCTCAAAAGGCTCATGTAAAGCTAAAACCTATATATTATTCTCTATAAATCAAAGGAAATGTCTTCATAATCTCCCAAATTCATTCCCATGACTGATAAGAATCTTAAATAGGGGTATGCATCGGCTAGGTCAGGGCTGGGCCTTGATAGGCCTAAGGCAAGATTCATTGCATACTATGGTTTAGGTGGGTTTAGGCTTAAAAGCCCAGCTGATCTAGACCTGAACATTTACGATTATTACATGAAATATATTTGATTTTAGACAAAAGCCCCTTCATATCCCATAAATCCTTGGCCTGGGCCTTGGGCTTCAGTCTGAGTGAGGCTTGCCCGAGCACGTCCTTGACTTAAGTCTGGGCTAAACTCAAGCCCAAACGCCACCAGACCGAAGCTTGGGCCGGGCCTGGCCAGGTCAGGTTCAAACTGGCCACATCTCTCTGTGTAGCTACAATTCTAAAGAAGTGTGGAAAGCACCTCATTTATTTGACTATTTGAACATATTCTAAAATCAAGCCATAGACTGTTTGGATCCCCCAAAGTCTAAACTTGCTTGATTTACAGAATTACCTGCTTCTTTCCCCAATCCAATTCCTATGACTAATAGGAGTCAAAACGTCCACCTAATTTGTGGAGTTTGAGCTCTTTTTATTTTTTATTTTTTATGAACGTGTAGTTTGAACTCTAGTAAGGTGGGACAAATAGCTCATCCTTATTTATTATTTTACTGGTGCTAGAGAAAAGAATGTAATATAAATCACAAAAACCCATTTTACAAAAGCTTCAAATCTGATTTAATGTGTATTTACTATATATAAAACCCTCCAATGACCCATCTTAGACACCTTGGTGGCCCACCGGATCTTGTCTGTTAAACTTCTATTAACACTCTGCAATTTTTTTGGTCGACACATTACAAAAAATCAACAAAAGTGAAAAGGTGAAAGTTGGTGCTTTTATTTTTTTTTGCCACGTGTCAACCACAAAAAATTGTAAAACTTTAACAGAAGTTTAACTAACAAGAGAGGATGGACGGCTTTGTCGGTGTAATCTCTCTCCATTCAGAACAGAGATGATTCAAACCTATCAAACCTATAATGTATTTTGAGTGGACCACTAGTTTTAAGAACCCTTTTTTTTTGCTTGGGTATGATCACTTGGATTCCACTTGACAGGCTGATAGCTATTATAGAGTAGACCCCAAACCAGTGGTTAAAAACCAGCTAGTTAACTGGGAAACAAGGCCAAATTACTCGACTTGGCAGGGTTCTTGGTTGACCAGTTGCTATAACTGGGATGATGTCAACAAACTAATCACCAGGTAACTTGTCTAAGTTTTCTAACTAACTCAGACGAGTTTTTTAGGAAATTGCCTGGTTAACCCATTTTTTTACCACAATACCTTCTAACCCATTGTGGAAATCTAAAAACTTTACATTACTGTCTCTAGTTGTCTTCCCTCTACTCTCTACTCTACCTTATTTCGAGTCTGCCAACTTTCCTCCTATCATCCTTTTTTTTTTTTTTTTTTTTTTATCAACATTTTTTTCCTTTTTTTCCAATTTGTTATATATATATATATATATTGAAATATTAATACTAACTAGCTGGTAACTGAAAGGGTTGCCAAGTAATTTGGATCGGTAGACTTTCGAGTCACCAAACCGATCCTAGTTTTTAAATATTGCCCTCAACGCCTAGGAGAGGGGGGTTATATCCTTTGCAACAGGGAATAAATGC
>JAOXJP010006279.1:0-18066 GCA_025762735.1 Platanus orientalis | reverse complement strand
TATTCGTTTATCACACAACACTCCAGAAGCACCTCTTCACTTCAACCATCCTGCTCTAATTCTATGAGCAACATCATAAATAAAATGCATTTTCAGGTGTCAATTTTAAACACTTTGTAGGCATTTTTTTTCTGAAATCTCTCTCTCATTATAATTCTCTTTAAATATTTTGGGTGTATGCGTTGTGTGCATGTTCAACTTACTCATTGGACTAAGCTTGATCCAAAAGCAGTTAAATGGGTTTTCTGCTGTATCCATTATCTTAAAAAGATTGCAATGTTATCATATAGAATCAAGAAAGTAAACTGTGTCAATGAATTTTACTTTTCAATAAATCTGTCTCTTTTTTCTCTTCTAAGACCTCTCTTCAGGGATAAAGTAGAAATGAGAAATGGTCTCGTTCTCTTCTTGTGCCTATTCCTTCATTTTTCTTTGGCTTTAGTAGCGTTAGTACTCCAAAAGCAAATAAGAAAGGCAGGTAGGATACTGCACTATCCTTGAGTCTTTTCAAAACATCAACCAGATTTGAAATTGGGAATGCAACAAGAAAACAAGGCTTCCTTGCACTCAAAACCTTCTATTGTCTGGTAAGAAAGGTTTTTTGGTCGGTTGGGCGGTGGTACCAGAACTTTGAGGTTGGTCAATCGAGGACTATGCATGATGATGTGGGGACAAAGGAGTACTTGAGAGTTTATGTGAGGAGAAAGAAACCAAAAGTCAAGCCATTACTCCAAACAATCTTGGATTTAGTTAACATTCCAAGTCCTGGCAGTGCTTCTTTAGTTTCTCCTAAATTTTATTCTAGTAATGCTTAATTTGATTATGATTCTTAACTTTCAATTGCCCTTCAGAAAGGAAACCACACGTGTATTCAACTTTCGATGCCAACCCTGTTCTTATCTATTCTTATCCTAATCTTATTATTTGTTTGTAGCTTTTTTTCCCCCATTGTTCCTTTGCCTTTTAGTGATTCAAATGCCTTGTCAGAGCCTAAGTGGAAGGAGGTAATGTGTGATAACATAAAGGATTTAGAAAGAAATGGAACCTGAGAACTTGTTAATCTTGTTAGAAGAAATCAACTGATTTGATTCAAGTGGATTTGTTCAGTGAAACACAAAAGAGATGGCTTGGTGAGTAGGTATAACGCTAAACTATTAGCAAAAGGTTATATGAAGACATGGAATAGACTACCTAGAGACATTTGCTCCAGTTGCCAAGATAAATTTTATCAAGGTAATTATATTTATTATTTCAAATCTTTCTTGGTTTCTGCACCAGCTTGATGTCAAGAATGCATTTTTATTGAAATATTTAAGATGGATATATGATGGTGAAAAGGGTTTTAGTTTTATTCATTAAAAAAAAAAAAAAAGTTTTAGTTTCCTCATAGTAGAGGGAGGTTTGTGAATTGGAAGTCATTTTATGGATCAAAGTAGTCACCAAGAACATGGTTTGAATAGTTCAACAATGCTTTGAAGAGGGTAGTCTCCAAAAATGTCAAGTTGACCATACATTGATTGTTAAGCATACACAGAGTAGCACTACTCTATGTGGATGACATAGCATGACTGATAATTACCAAAAAGAAATTCAGTAGCTTAAAAACTCTTGGAAAAATAATTTGAAATAAAAAAGATCTTGGTGTTTTGAAGTATTTTCTTGGAATTGAAACTGTTAGATCTAAAATGGGGATTTTTATTGACCAGGGAATTATGTGTTGGATCTTCTCAAGGAAATTGGAAACATGGAGAAGAAATTTGTAGACAATCCAATTGAACAAAGCCATGGACTGAATGACCAAGATTGTTATTCTTTGATTGATGTTGGTCTGCATAGTGGGTCCTTGATTTATACCTCTTTCAATTGGCAAAATATCACATATGTTGTAGTGTTATCAATCAGTTTATGCACTCACCTAGGTCAACACATATTGCAGATACTAATAGCATTCCACGGTACCTCAAATCATAACCTAGTAGAGGATTATTGTTTTCCAATCATAAGCACTCTGATAGGTCTGTACTTTAGTTGATAGGAATCTAGTGACAAAGACTAGCAAGAATCATCCTACGTTGCTAGTTCTAGTGCAGAAGTTGAATACGTGTTAATGGTAAGTGGTATTTGCGCACTCCATTGCTTCAAATGTTGCTAAAAAAAATGGATTTCCAATTTTAATGCCCTATGAACTCTTACCATGATGACAAAGCCATCGTTAGTATGCTTATAGTCCAGTTCTGCATGATTGAACAAAGCAAACTGAGGTAAACCATCATTTCATTATGGGAAAATTTAAAGCTAGGCAAATTTGTGCTCCTTATGTTACACTGAACAATAATTGGAGGGAGTTAACAAAGGTCAGTTTTTTAGGGATTGTAACCAAGTTGGGAATGATATATACATCCAACTTATAGGGGAGTGTTGCTGGGGGAGTCGTGTCTTTATTTGTGTTGCTTGGGTAATCTGTACATAAGTAATTTGTAAGACATATATGCCCAATGATTTATTATATCAAATAAACAAACAAGAGAGAGAGAGAGAGAGAGAGAGAGAGAGAGAGAGAGGGCATGGAGGTAGCAATCAATTTTTTTGAGAAAGAGAAAGTAAAATTTAATAAATAAAAAGAGCTGAAACAAACAAAACGTTCACTAGGATTGTGAATAAAGAAACCACAAAAAAGGTTGCAGGAAACAAAAAGAGAGCAACATAAAAAATATAAAGCATAATACAACCAAAAGATTACCCAATTCCGCTTCAAGAGCTATCTACCCTAACACTTCAAAGTCCTTGGAAATAGAAGCCCATTCCAACAAGATCTGATAGACTCGCATATAGACAATCAAGGAAGGAAGCTTATCCTAAAAAATTCAATTGATCCTCTCCTTTCGAACAGCCCAATAGATGGTCCTAGGAAGGAAATGCCAAACAATATTAGGGATACCCACTAACTCTCTAATTCACCATTCGGAAATAGATCTCTGAAATTGATTGGAAAAACCTGCAAACTATTGAGATGAGAGAGAAAGAAGGCCCAAATTTTCTACATCATCCAACAGTGAATAAAGAGATAGTTCACCAATTCCTCCTCCCTCAAACACAACACATGTCTATTTACCAAATTCCAACCACTATTCCTTAAATAATTGAGAGTAAGGATTTTATCCGGAGTGACAATCCAAATGAAAATTTTAATCTCTGAAAGGATCCCCATGGTTCATATGCCCTTAGAAGGAAATTCCTAATGAGCTGCATTTTTCAACTCCTCATAAAAAAGGTATAATGGAAAATCTGACTTTCTTATTGAGCTCTCACACCCAATTATTTCTCTCCCTAGGAATCAACCTAAATCAAGCACAACCAATTTGCCCACTCCTAATCTTTTGAATTTTTTCCATGCCTTGGAATCCACACCCCACCCCCTATGTGATCGAAATGGTCAGCACTGGAACCATACTTATTTATTTCTAGAAGGAAAATCCTTCTGTACTTCTCCTTAAGAGGGTAGTTACCACACCATCTATTCTTCCAAAATTGGACTTCCTCCCCTGATCCCACCTTAAACCTAATATACCTGTTACCTTTAAGAATCACTTTCCACATCCCAATTCCATGGGTTCCATGAACCTTTTTCTGTTCCCACTCCAAATTACAACCATTCTTGGCCACAATAACTTTCCTCCATAAACTGTCTCTCTTGACCAAACCTCAATAACCATTTCCCCAAAAGGGCCTAATTGTATATTCGAATCTTTATAATTCCAAGACCCCATCCTTTATTAGGATCCGAACTGTCTTCCAATTGATAAGATGATACTTTTTATACTCTTCTAAGTCATTCCATAGAAACTTCCTAAAACACCTCTCAATCTTTTAGCAATCAAAATCAGGATCGTGAAAAGAGAGGTGATGATTGGGGATAATGGCTGGAGTATTCTTGATCAGGGTCAACCTTCTACTCTTCGACAACAGAGGGGCTCTCCAAGAATCAAGTCTTTTGGTAATTACTAATTAGCTCCATAACCGGATTCCAAATCAATTTTGATTTGAATTTTGCTCCAAGGGGAAGCCCAAGATAAGTGGAAGGCCAAGATCCAATTTTACAAACCAAAATGTTGGCCAGTAGTTGAATTTCCTTCATCTTCCCCACTTAAAAAATCTCATTTTTTTTCCAAATTCACTTTCAAAACTGAAACTGTTTCAAAACAATGTAAAATTCTTTTCAAATATCCAAAGTGTCTAGTGTTTGCTCTACAGAATATGTAGAATATCATTGTGTCATTAGCATACTGCAAGTGAGAGATAGAAATCCCACCATTTTACAGAACAAAACCTAAAATAAAATCATTCTCCGCTCTTTTGATTGTCCTACTCAAAGTTTCCGCCACCATGATAAACAAAAAAGGAGAGAAGATGTTTTCTTGTCTCAAACCTCTCGAACTCCTGAAATAACCTTCAGAAACACCGTTAATCAACACAGAGGATGAAACTGACCTAATGCAAAAGTTCATCCAACTCCTCCATTTTGCTCAAATCCCATTATCCCCAATATGTAATATAGAAAAATTCAATTGACATGACTGTAGTTTTTTTTGAAATCCAACTTTCACAGGATCTCTTTCCCCCCTAACTTCAATCTTTCATCCACACATTCATTAGCTATCAAAACTGTATCCAAAATTTGCTAGCCTGCCTCAAAAGCTCCTTGGGATTTTGAAATATTTGAAATAATATCTTTCATTATCAATTTAAGCCTCAAAGTGAGCACTTTTGATATTGTTTTATAAACACTACTTAGGAGGCTTATAGGGTGACAGTCTTTTAATTTCTTCGCAGCTTTCTTCTTAGGGATCATGGCCATGAAAGTATTATTGAGATTCATATTAAATTCACCATCTTGATAGAATTCCTTAAACACTTTCATAAGGCCCTCTTTTGATAATACTCCAACATTTTTTAAAGAAGGATATAGTGAAACTGCCAGGATCAGGAGCCTTGTCCCCTTTCTCATTTCCTTGATCACACTCCAAACTTCCTCCTTGTGAAAATGCCTTTCTAAACAATCACATTCATGTTCCTTCAAGAAAACCCTATATTAATTTGAAGTATAACTTAAGATTATTTGATAATAAATTGATAAATAAGAAACGGAGGTAGTTTAGTGACTTTCAAAGCATATAGTTCATTTGGCTGTTCACTTTTGAAAAATATTAATAATTAAATTGCATCTTTTGTGCAAATCAAGGAAAGATTTACTATTATGTTCACTTCTAACTTCTCATAGTCATGGTTTGACATATTTTGATTTGTCTTTTATGTTACCCGACATATGTCCATGTCGATCAAGACCGACCCGAAACATTAACTATATTATAAAACTATAATTTTTCTGTTGACTTGATATACAATGTTGACATGTTGAGCGAATATTCCCCTTTCGCTATGTATCAATGCATAATTTCAACACTGTGTCAACATGCTTAAAAAATATATGCAAAACGATAAATTTCTTGGGAAATAAAAGGAGGATGAAGAGGAAGAAGAAAGAAGAAGAGGAAGTGAATCTACTTGTTCCCTTTTGTTTATCCAATTAGATTATAATATGTTTGTCAATCATTGTATATCAAAATCTTGATGAGTGTATTTGTTTTTATTAAGAATATTATAACACACATGTATTATGTATTAAAATAAGCTATCATTCTTATTTTGGCCCCGACCGATATTTTCATAGACATTATTTCCATAGAATGTTATTGATAGTGTATCTTTGTAGTTCATTGCGTAAACTGCTCCTATGGAGAATCCTCACCGTACATAACCATACTGGGATACACAAGGCCATAAATTGGGTATTATTCTAGTCTGTGTGAGAAAGGGAATTATAGAAATTGCTAAATTAAATTTTAGTTGTGATAGAATTTTCTCAGATATGTATATGGATGCAACTACATTGACAGATAAGTGTATGTATTCATGTTATTTATGATATCTGTCAAGTGTGTAGCTAGGAAAGATCTAATTGCTTAGACACTTGTTCGATTACATCTGAAATGGAAACTTAGGTGCTTCATGATTTCAGTTACTATGATTCAGATATATGCATTCCACTATCCTAAAAAATGAGTTATTCAATGCAATGCTTGTTGAATTGCTATATTTGCTGCTTTGTTTTTAAACTGAGAACCCTCAGATTATTGACACTCCAGAGTTCCCATTCTAATAAACATTTACTTCCAGTTGGAAAAAGAGGCTTTTATCAAAGGGGTACCACTAGGACAAGCTTTTGACATAGACATCCCTCCTCCGCGCCCTAAAAGGAAACCAAGTAACCCATATCCTCGAAAGCCCTGCATAGGTGCTACTGCTTCTCTAGTGGGAGCAAATGATGGAAGACAAAAACTGGACTTGGAGAATGGCCCACTGCCTGAGGTATGTATCTTATTTTTCAAATCTTTCTATTAATGTCACACTTTTCTTTCATTTTTTTTTTATTTTTTAATTTTTAATTTTTTTTTTGGTTATGTTCAGAAACCTGCTGGAACTGAAAAATCAGCTAGAGAAAGAGAAACTCTGGATGGGGACAATTTTTCGGAAGTCCTTACTCTCTTCCAAGAGATTCCATGTGCTTCAACACCGTCAGCGAGTGTAAGCTTCATACCAGCACATTTGGTACTAAAAAACCCATGTACTTTCAGGGAGTTCATTCCCACGATGGAAGACACAAGTGACCTGGGTACAACAGATGAATCCTGTTTGACCGTCGAACCCAAAGGGAATCAGAAATTGGACAGAACTGATACCAACCATACAGACCTGGATAATGGTGTAAAAGAAGCCTCGAACTTGAAGAGATCTTGCCCAGATTTACGTGAGAAACTGGTCCAAGAAGAGAGACCGGATGAACCAAAGAAGCCTCTGAAACTTGATCTGTTGTCAACAAATGAGATTCAGACCAATCAGAACTACCCAAGACATATCCCCGTGCAACTTGTGGATAGGATCTCAGGAACATACATGCATTCTCCATCCCCTGATATGATATACCCAGCATCTATCATTCACCATGGAATTCCAAAATTGTTCACAGATGCAACCACCTCTGCAGCTAGTGAACACCACAGCAACACATCAAGGTCTTCTGTTCAACAGTCTTTGCCAACTTTTTTTCCTCCCTTTACCCCACTCTGCAACATTCAAGACAATTACCAATCGAATCTCAATTTCTCCTCCACTTTTCAGAGTCCTATCATATCTAATCTGCTGCAAAACCCAGCAGCCCATGCAGTAGCAAGCCTTGCTGCTTCATTCTGGCCCTCCATGAATCTGGAAACTGCTGTAGATTCTCCATCTGGTACACTGGGAGGATTTCCTTTAAGACACATGAGCCCATCTCCAAGCATGGCAACAATTGCTGCAGCTACAGTAGCGGCTGCATCTGCATGGTGGGCATCCCATGGGTTGTTGCCATTATCATCTCCTCTTCACACTGGCTTTTCCGGCAGTCCTGCACCCACAACTGCAATTCCATCAACAGATACTGGTCAAGGTCCGGTGGTCAATGAAGAAATAAATAACACTCAGGATCCTCTATGGGAAGATCAACAACTGGATCCAGAATTTTCTGAGGCTCAGAAAAATGACTCAGCTTCCAAGTCCTCACCTATATCATCATCAGAATCTAAAAGCGGCTGTGCAAGGTCAGATGGCACTGAACTAAAAGATCATGTGCAGCCTAAACAAGTCACCGAGTTCCATGACTCAAACAATGCAAAGACCAGAAAACAGGTAGATCGTTCCTCATGTGGCTCCAACACATCTTCCAGCAGTGAAGTAGAGACGGATGCATTAGAGAAGCATGAGAAAGGCAAGGAAGAGTTGAAAGAACTTGATTTAAGCCATGCGTCTGATGAGACTAATAACCATCGCGATAGAAGCACTGGGAACATGAATGAGTCTTGGAAGAAGGTTTCCGAAGGGGTAATAGGTTTATTTGTTCTGAAAATGAATTTCTGATTATATCATTTTGAACATTCATCACATCTTTTCTCAATATGATTTTGTACTTTTGTCAGGGTCGGCTTGCCTTTCAGGCACTTTTCTCCAGAGAAGTACTACCACAGAGCTTTTCACTTGCACATGATCTAAGAATGGGAAATCCGAGTTGCTCTCCTGAAGAAGGAAATCATCAATCTAATGAGAAAGATGTAAACCTATTACGGTTAGACCTCGGTAGTAAGACATGGGCTACTTGTCCAGATCATCCGGGGGTGGAGAAGAATGAATTGCTGACGAGTAGCAAGAATGCTGAGAAGGGGCTGCTGATGATGGGGCTTGGACAGGCAAAGCTGAAGGCTCGTCGAACTGGATTTAAACCTTACAAAAGGTGTTCACTTGAAACCAAGGAAAGTAGGGTGGCGAACGGCAGTGGCCAAGGTGAAGAAAAAGATCCCAAGAGGATACGTTTAGAAGGGGAAGTTTTAACGTGATAACGCATGCAATCACGCGAAGGAAACCTTTGCTCATTCCATGTAATTCCTGGTTTACTCCATTTCGTTTCTTTTTTAATTGTTAGACCTGAATCTCACGAAACATCGTATTATTGTGTATATTATGTCTGCATTTGCTTGATTTCTTTACAGCCCATGCAAGTGCTTTTTTTTTTTTTGTTTTTTTCTTGGTAGAGCTGATGCAGGGCATTGACAGAACTTCTTTCAAAAGACTAAGGTAAGAAACCAAAATGATGAACTGGTTTATCAACTTTAAGATGGTAGTTTTCAAATGAGAAGTTTTTTGGACAAAACCAAAAAATCACATTATGTTTAATCTTCCAAGGTTACAACCCAGGAGAATCATTTAATGCAAAGATAACGTTCAAGACGTTACTATTATCTTCTTGGCCCTTTGGGCCATCCCATTCTTAGATCAAAAAGCACTGCATAAGCTTCAGCAATAAAGGGTTTTACAACGGTACCCAATTAGCATCTGCAGCAAGAGTCGAACATTTGCTATTCTTTGGAATAGCTCTGTTGATTGGAAAAGTGTATCAAGTATTCCGGGCATGGCACAGTTTCAAACACTTTCCTGTCACCCTAGTTGTCAGGTCAGACAGAGTGGCCAGTCGCAAGGTTCAAGCAGTCATCTGCTCAGCCATCAAAACTGGTTTAGGCAATTTGGAGGGAGGTCGAAAGGGTTCTTTTTGCCTCACTTGTGGAGTTTGACAATGAAAATGCCTTGTGTATAGTGTGAATGAATGTGCAAGTATGTGTGTGTGCACGCGCGCCCAAATGAAAATAATCAAATGTAAACAAGAACAACTACTTTATCCAATTATAAAGTACTTGCCGTGCTTGAAATGTAACCAATGCAACGACCAACCACTGGTCAAACTATCGACCCAAACTATGGAGGATGATGATCAACTCCAGTGAACTAACTATGCTATCGCTAACGACTTGCAGAGGTATCTCCAACAAGAACAGAAACTAACAACTACCAATCTATAGAGGAAACTGTCAACTCAAATAGGTGTGATTAATAAACTGTTGCTCCCTAAGGAGGATCTATAGTGATAAAGGACTCCCAAAGTGATTAACCAAATACTGCTCCCTGAGGAGGATCTACAGTGACTAAGGACTCTCTAAGAAAGATCTAAACAAAGATACGTGACCCCATGTGGAGGTAAGCAGTGTTGGGGATGAATAAGTTGAGAAGTTGTGTTGGGTTGTGCCTGTTATAGATATAGAAAGGCAGATATTCTTTTTCTAGATGTGCATCCTTTCTATTGTTCATGTGAACAATGTAGTTGCATGATTATGGCCATCAGTTACACTCTAGAATCATTGGAGTCAACTCGGGGAGTCATGACATTTTTTATTTGAAAAAATATATAATAATTATTTAAAAATAATTAAAAATAGTGTTTTGGCTCAAATATTAATTTTCTTAATAAATATAATTATTTTGTGGTATCATAACTTGAAAATTCAAAAATAAATTATGCAAAGTACTAATAATTTAATTCCATAGCAAGGTGGATGTAACTAATTGAAAGTTCTAAAGTACAAACTAAAGTAAATATATATATATATATATATTACAACTATTAATATTAATACATTGAAAAACCAAAGTACATCTCTTCAACATAGAAACAAAATACCATCCAATTTCTGAAGTCCAAGTTTATATGATTACAAGTTCAAATTTAAAGTATAATCTTTTTACCACTTCAACCATTATTCTTTCAAGTTTTTTACTCTCTTTCCTTTAGGTTTATCAATAGGGTTGCCAATCAGGCCGAGCTGAAGTCTGCCCAAACTCAATCCAAAATGTTTTAGCTGAGCCCAAACTCAGTTCGAATAAAACTTAAGGCCTAAAAGTTGGGACCAAACTCAATACATTTAAAACAACAAGCTTTGGGACGATCTCTGTCTGCTTGAATACAACTCTTTTCTTAATTTTTACGTTGATTTTAGGCCCATAATTTTCCTTAAATGCATATTACATGAGTTTTTTGAACAGTTAACACTTTAAACTATTTGATGATAGCAAATTTGATATAAACCTAATATTAGCATATAAATAAAATTATTATTTGCTAACTAGTTTAGGCCGGGCAGGGCTGGGCCTCAGGTTGAAATTGAGCTTGTCCAAACTCAGTTCAATCCGGAATTAGGTTGGCCTAGCCCGATTATTTTTTAGGTCGGACATGCTGGGCTTTAAGCTAGCCTAGCCCAATTGACAACCTTAGTTATCAATGTCTTTGAAGGCTCATTTATTAGAGACTCTAGAAAAACCTTAAGCTCAAAAAGATTAGAGTTTCTTATTATATTCCAACTTAGTTTGGGTCATTTAAAGGTTTATAAGACTTGACTGAGTTACATGAATCAGTCTGAGTAAAATGAATCTACCAAGTTAGCAACTTGACTCAGTAAGTTAGATATAGTTCAAAGTCAATAGCATGACTTGACTCTTGAGGCTTAGGAGTGGAGTCAACTTGGGAGAGTCAATGAGTCAACTTGGGGAGTCGGCAAACTATGCTCTGAAGGCTGTCATCTTGGGATAATGGGACTCCTAGTCTTGACCATTGTATCGCTTTTGGAAATGGAAGAGTTGAATGAACTCTCCATCTCTTCTACTAAGCTACAAGATGAGAATAAAATTTTCCCCAAATATCAAAGGGAGATTTCCTAATTACCAAATCATCTATATTCTTCCAAATATTCCAACACATCACAGCAATCAACTAATTTATCCTCTTAGCTTCCAACTTATCTTCATGCTTTTTACAAAGCCAGTATTTAATCCGATCCAAGAAGGAGAGGCTAGCCAAAAGATCAATTTTGATTGACAATGATAAGCCACAATTTTGAAACCATTTGAACATTGGAGGAGGCAGTGAGATATAGATCCCTCTTGGAAATTACAGATTTGTCATAGGAAATAAATTTTAATCTTTCTTTTATGGAGAGCTTGCGTCACTGGGAGAACCTCTTTGCAATCTCTCCACATGAGGTGCCTAATATTTTAAGGTGTCTTAAGGTGCCAAATTTCTTTCCATATAGTTTGATTCGAGGTGGTATTGGGTTGAGGATGAGAAGCCCTATCAGGAGCCAATGCATAGGCTGATTTACCGAAAAAGGATCCTACCTTATCAAAGTGTCAAATTAGGGAGTCATCTTCTAAGAACAAAATTAGGGATTTATGATTCCGTTTTTTCATGACTTGAGAGAATGTTCTTTATGGGGGTTCAAGTCCCAAGATCTATTATCTACTATTGAACCCTTTTCAAACTCTTAAATCTCTATGTGTGAGAGGGGATGCAGGTCAAACACATAGGTTGGTATGGTTTTAGACCAGTGCTAGGCTCCCAATGATCAAACCTTGAAGTGCCTGTGCACAGGTCAACACCCTTGGATCCTAAATCTATGGTGGGTCATATACTTTATAAGAACAAAAGTGTTCATATCTTTCCTCACTAAAAAGTCAATTTTGGTTTTCCTGATTCATTTTAACACCTTCAACTTACACCATAGCACCCCTCACAGAAGCAATTATTAATCTTTGTTGCAAATGAGCGAACCATCTTAGTCATCTTTTCTTCATATTGTCACCAGTTGGTGCTACCGCTAAGTCCTCACAAATGCATTTTTTTTATTCTATCATCTCTAGTTTTTCCATTCAGCCATATCAAAATCCTCAGCTATATTCATTCCATGTACGTATTTTAGTGGCTGGTCTTATATTCTGTGCCTTGAAGTGGCTAGTCTTATAGTGATCTTATAAAAAAAATTCTTTTACTTTTAGCATTATGCATTGATCATGTAGCACTCCAGAAGCACATCTCCACTTTGTCCACCTCAGGTATTTATGCACTAATTACTGTTATCATACATATCCTTAACTAAATAAATATGTAATCTTAGAATCCCTTTCATTTTTAGAATCATCAAACAACCTTTCCAGATATCCTTATCACATGCTTTCATTTTGTCAATAATGATTGTTTGTAGATTTTTTTCATTTTCTACATGAACTTCTCCTTAGATTTCCGCCTATGAGCCATGCAATTTATGCCTGGGACATCAACAACTGATGCTATTTTTCCATTTCGGTGATTGATGGAAAAGTATAAAGAAAAGAAAAAAGATCTTCACATAATCTTTATTGACCCAAAAAAGGCATATGATAGAGTACCAATAAAGATCATTTAATGAGTTTTTGATAAAAAAAAAGGGGTCCCAAGTAAATATATTGACCTAGCTAAGGATATTAATAATGGAACGATAACTAGTGTTAGGACAACCAGGGGAAAGACAAATGAGTTTGTGATCATAGTAGGTTGGCACTAGAGGTTAGCATTGAGTCAACACATTTTTGTCTTAATTGTGGATGAGTTGACAAGGCGTATACAAGAGGAGGTGTCATGGTGTATGTTATTTGTTGATGATGTTGTGTTGATTGATGAGACTAGATAGGATAATGCCAAGTTATAACAATGGAGGGATGTTTTAGAATCAAATGGTTTTAGGAGAAGCCACACTAAAACAGAATATATAGAATGCAAGTTTAGCCAAAATAGGAGTAGAAATGAGGGAATAGTTAGAATTGATAACCAAGAGATACCTCAGAGTGACTATTTTCTTTATTGGTTCAATTATGCACAAAAAGGGAGATATTGTTGATGATGTTACCCATAGAATTAGAACGGGATGGTTGACATGGAGAAGTACTTCTGGAGTATTGTGCGATAAACGAATGCCACTAAAATTGAAGGGAAAATTATATAGGACAACTATAAGACCAGCCATGCTTCATGAAGTAGAATGTTGGGCAGCCAACAAACATGTACATAAAATGAGTGTGCCTAAAATGAAGATGTTGAAATGGATGAGTGGCAAGACTAGAAAGTATAGAATTAGGAATGCATCCATTCATGGGAGTTTAGGTGTAGTACTAATATGTGATAAAATGAGAGAAAGTCAATTGAGATGGTTTGATCATGTGAAACAAAAACCAGTGACTGCACCAGTGAGGAGGAGTGAGCTAATGCAAGTTAAAAGTGTTAGAAAGATTAGAGGAATGCCAAAATTGACCTGGGTTGAAGTAGTAAGAAGAGACATGTCAACTTGTAATTTAAAGACATATATGATCCTAAATTAAGTGGAATGACATAAAAAGATCGTGTAGCCAACCTCAAATAGTTGGGATAAGGCTGTTTGTTGTTGTAGATTTCAGCCTATACTTTCAACCATTGATCTCCTTGGCATAAAATCTAAATTGATGTTCATATTTAGATGTCAGTCTATTCTCAATAATTCTCTACTAGCTTCATTGTGTGGCTCATAAATTTGTTCCCACAATAATTGATGCACCTCTAAATATCTCCCCTATTATTGTAAACAAGCACCATTATGCTTATCGTCCGTTTTTAGACCTTCTCTTATTTCTATAATCATGTGAAAATTTAGTTAAATAAAGGCATTGTCTCTCATGCATTTCGACACCTTATTGGGATAGCATCTAGCCCTAATACCTTCATCTTTCTCAATGCCTTTTTAACTTCAAACAACCTAATTCTACTAAAGTAGCTATGATATCAAATTCGATGTTTTACTAATTCCTCCTAAGACCAACATTTTCTACATAATCCTCATTTAATAATCTTTGAAATAATTCATCCAACTTTTTTTAATCTCATATATTCCACATTTATGTTAGCCTCCCTAGTATTCAGCTTATGACAGGCTATATCACATCTCCTTTTCATTCTATCTACCAACTTCATATTCTAAACTGTCAATATTCCTATCTAAGTTTCTTGGCAAATCCTATTCCCTTGGACTAGCTTCTTTAGTTGTTCTCATTGATGGTGTGAGAATCTTTAAATACTCACAGTATCCGGGCATTGTGGTGCACCACATCTAGGGGATGCCTTAGCTAACACTTGCCCATTTCTAAATACATGAGAATTTACATGCAATAGTAAAAGAAGAGTTTCAAAGAGATTAGTTCTGATTCAGAAATTAGGATTTTGAAGAATGTTGACAGACAAGATAGAAAGAAACTAATATCAAAGAAAGGCCTGGTGGTTTTAAGGTTTTTGTAAGGTAGATAGATGCATGATGCCCTTCGGATTAGTATGCTGTAGATAGTCAGACTTTACCAACTTAGCAATCAAGGAAACATGTTTGACATTGCCGCCGGGTAGGCTTGTCACCAATGAGATATGTAACTAAAAGGTGCAAACGGAATTTGAACCCAAGACCTGTCCCAAATGACATTAGCACAAGATATGGTTGCATGAGTAGAGAGCCAAAGTTAACCTTTTTGAAAAGATCCACGAGTCTTTGGAGGTTTCTGAATGGAAAACAAGGATCATATACTACATTAGTAGTAACGTCAAACCTGCAATACCCAGTTAAAAATTCCAGATTCATAGTAAGACTCTTATGAACTTGCTATTAACAGTGTATTGTACAAATTACATTCTCTATTCAGATTTACAATCCTGTCCAATTAAAGAATAGACAATCTTTATCTACACGAGCTCCTATACAAAAAGAGTCGTCTGGTCATTTTAAATTGTCAGTGACACTTCAGTGCGAGCTATGTCATTGTCCCTGCCTCATGTTATCTTTAAACAAAGTTGGAACATGGAATAAGCATCTGACCTAATTTTCGAAGACATCTTTGTGCTGGTTCACAGCAGTCAATGAAGGTTCAAAGTTTCATCTGGGTTACAACTTTTTTGATACTTCGTATTTAATTGCTGGGAGAGTTTGCTTTGGAGACTGTTGTAGCATGTGGGAATTAGTCTGACGGGCTCTTAAGTTGATAATGTATCTCTGGATTCGCTGCTGATCAGCAGCAGATAGTGAAAATGGTGGATTCAGTGGCAGTAATGTTGCTTCCTCCACAATAAATGAAAGTAGTACTGTTGCTTTTGAGTACAACAATGCAGCACTGTTCATGTTCTCTATAAGTTCATCGGCCTGAAACCAAAGGCAGACACTTGTGAAGGAAGCTGAAAATCAGGTGTGCGTGTGAGAAATATATATATATAAAGAGAGAGAGAACATAAAAATATAATTGGCAATAAAAAAAAAATGATTTCACTTACAGCACCACTTTTTCCAGCTGCGAGCGCAGTTTGGAATATTATTTCCATTGCATCTGGCATCTCAGTACTACCTGAAACATATTTCATAAGGATAGTTAATGCTATACAACCCACAGCTTGGAATGAGAAGAACCACCAACAAGCATTGACACAAACAAAAAATAATCAATCAACAGCCTAACCATCCATGTCCCGAAGTTGATTTGACATCTTCTCTGCATGTTCATATGCAACAATGAACCCTTGTTTCACCCACAAGAGAACAGATGAAGGCCTGCTAAAGTCTATGCCCCCATCCGAGTACAGGGAAAAGTAGGCACCTTCCTGATCAGTTGTATATTCATTAGCTGAACAACTCCCAGGGGAGTCTCCCTCAGCAGTGGAGGCTACCCAAGAGCTGCACACACGAAGAGCTTCCCTCCACAGAGCTAGAGCTACCAGTTCAACTGAAAAAGATTCGAGAAGCATACCTGCATCAAGCTGCCAATAATCATGCAATTAGAACTTCAATGTAATACTTCAAATTTTTTTTTTTTTGTAGGTAAGTAGGTGAAGACGGGTTTTGAACCCAGGTCTATGGTACAACACCCACAGACTTTACCAACCTAGCAAGCTAGCATCTTCAAAAATGAAACTTCAATTTATTATGGTCTCATAAGGATGAAAACTGTGTGATAGCATTCAAAAGTACTAGTCAAACCCAGATATGTGTCCAATACAGGTTGGACATGTGCCAACAAGTACATTAGGACTAAATTTTAACATGATCTTTATTTTTTTGATTTCCAGCTAATACTAGTACTGTTACACACATCCACATTTGGTAGACCCTGTCCCTGGTAACTTAGACTGTGGCATGTCAATTAAATTATATTCTTGTGGTGAGCCTCTATTAAATGAGGCATAGAGCATAAATAAAAAATAAAAAATAAATTATTCAGAGGATTTTTTGCACAAGCTTTCCGAGGATGTATTGATTAGTGTAATCAGAGTTGATGACGTAGAACCTATTGTTAGAAGTATGAGATCATGACATTGGATTATAGTTGTTAAAAAAGTCCAGCAAGATAATATATTATGTAATTTACCTTTTTCTGCACTAGATCTGAAAGAGCTTTAATATACTGATGAAATAACCGGAGCCTAGTTGAAGGATGCAATTGAGATGATCCTTGTGGGACATTCCCCAACTTGGGTGATGCTTGTAATACTGCTAATGGAGTCGATACACGGAAATCTGGACTTTCCACACAACAAACAGAACTAGCAGCCAGCCCCCCGGGTGGCACTGCAACAACTATGTCCTTGCCAAACTTCTTTTGTTGCAAGTGAGATAATCTGACAGCCGAATTATCTTGCAGAGATTCCTCAAGTGAAGAAGAGAAAGTCTCCGTTGAAGCAAAATGAGCATTAACAAGAACATATTCTTTTTCAATTGACTCCAGCGAATCAGCAACTGAATAATTATACCAAAAAAATCATGGTCTAACAATTTATGAGCTTAACATGAAACCATCTCAAACAACAAAACCTAACCTTTTGAGACACTTGTGACGAAAAGCTGTTGGCCCACACTTCCAGTATTCATGCTCTGCAGATATGATGAATTGGAGTGGTCACCATCAACAGATTTTCTTATGTTTTCACATGGGGTATTTATCATAAAACCACAAACACTTTCTATAGCGCCGGGTGGCAATGTTTTGCAGTCTTGATCTTCTCTTGGTAATAATTTATTGCTCTCATCATGCCCAGATGAACAAGAAATTAATTTAGGATCTTTATCATAATCAACAGGTAATTTGTCATCTGCTAAGTGCCCAAACTGCTCAACCAAAGCTTTGATTTCTGGAAGTAGAGAGGAAGCATCAACATCCATCGTTGGCCTACAGATTACAGTTAAGGGAGTTCATTGTCGACTTTATCTTGAATCAAAGATACAAAAAGAAACTTTAAAAAAAAAAATACCTTGGCAATGCCAAAAACTTGTGATTGAAGAGCTCCTCAAATGTTAGTCGTTCCACTGCAAAACAATTGAAGGTTCAGTAGTTGAATTATTTTATTGAAACAGCTAAAGACCTTGCTTTGCCATTCATTGACACTAAAAGAGGAAAAATACTTCTTAATTAGATTCTGATTCCCACAAATATACAGAAAACACCAAACCACCATGTCTAATTCTGATAAGAAAATACAAAGGCATAAATAGGGACCAGACCATCATTACGGTTTTTTTTTTTTTTTTGAATGATAATGAGAATTTTATTGGAAAAACAAGGCATCACCCAGAAGGTGAAAAGGACAAAAGCAAAGACAAAAAAAGTAAAAAGCAACAAAGCCACACAAAACAGAAGAAAAGCACAATCCAATCCACCACCGACCAACAACTTACAACTCCTCACACCATAAAGAATACCACTCCCCTTCAACAAACTCCTCCCTAATCG
>JAOXJP010006270.1:0-18067 GCA_025762735.1 Platanus orientalis | reverse complement strand
AAGAAAGAGAGAAAAGAAAAGAGAGAAGAGAAAGAAAGAGAGAAAGAAAGAGAAAGAGAAAGAAAGAAAGAAAGAAAAGCTCCTGAGGTAGGTCAGTCACCTCCCCTCTATTCATTTTATTGTCTTCTTAGACCCCTATTGCTAGAATCAACCCACCCTTGAACCCAGTTGAATAGCCCCATGGTGGGACATAGGGGAGACAAGCCTGTCTCCCCTTTTTAGCTTTATTTTTGAACAATGTACAATGTAGAGAGCATAACTCCCTCCATTCTTGGATTCTGGAGCTTAAACTTTATCTGAAAGTCACTGACATAGTAATTTATCAGATCACCAAATTTGAGCCCCAAATGACACCATTAGAATCCCAATATGGGTCCCACTTGCTCACTAAAAAAGGGTGTTCCCCCCTATCCAGATTGAACAGTGGGGAATGCCCGAATTTTTGTTTTGTCTATAAATTTATTTCTTCAATTCATTCCTATTTTATTTATTATTTAACTTTTTTATATAGTTAAATTAATTCTTTTCATACATTTTATTAAGTTTAGGATATTTTACCATAATTTTTCTCGAACTA
Organism: Platanus orientalis; assembly: GCA_025762735.1. NCBI lineage: Eukaryota > Viridiplantae > Streptophyta > Magnoliopsida > Proteales > Platanaceae > Platanus > Platanus orientalis. The sequence goes on along the minus strand of JAOXJP010006270.1, from coordinate 17,490 downwards.
AAATTCTGTTATATCTGGTCTTTGTTAAATCAAGTTATTAATCTTGTTTTCTAACTAACTTTCTCTCTACATACTGTTTTGCTCTCAAATGTTTACAGTAGCTTCATGATATCCTAAAATTGTAGACCCATTAGACTTCGAAAAGTGCCAAAAAAATCCAAAAATTCAGGTTAATGGATTACTGCACAGAATTGGTACGCTTGAAAAACATATACGCCTGAACTTTAATTGAGTTAAAGATTAGGTATACAACCTATTTAAGGCATACTCCAACCTAGTTCATCATACCTTGTTGGAAATATCTCTCTCAGCTTTCCAAAGAGACCAACCACACTCAATTTTGAGTTTTGTGGAGAGAGATATGCCAATTTGAGTGCAGATTATCCACGGTACGCCTGAATTTTAAATTCAGGTGTACAACCTATTTTAGGCATACTTCCTGTTTTAGGCGTACACCATGAGATTAAGTGTACTTTCTATTTTAGGCGTACTAACCTAAAATCCCTATCCTTCTATCCCTATGTGCCCCGTGGTATGAAAAAACCCACAAACCCTTAGAAAACCTTAAAAAAAGACTTACTGACTCCTAGTTTTATGAAATGACCAATTGAGGTCCATCAGGGATAGTACGCTTGAAATCACTTCACTATGAAGGTTAGATGTACTCAAAGATTAGGTGTACACATGAAGATCAGGCGTACTAATTGGTAAATTCTAATCTTATACCCTTTTCTAATAAGTCAGAAGGTGGGAATGAAGCCCTACACTTCTAGAACCATAGTAGACCTTATTCCAACCTCTAGAACCCTTGTATAGCCTTTGAACATAGGCTGAGTCCAGTATTAAGCCTTTAAGTGTCCAACACCTGAGTTTTACCTGGGAAGCAACACTGGTATCGTGATTGTGACGTCAGTGCGATCCAACTGCGTAACCTGACCCAATCATTGCCTTTTAATCCTTCTCAACTTTTTACAGTCTCCACCTTATCCTAGGGTCATGTTGTACTGGTTCATGACCCAAAGACCCTGGGACTTGGTCGTAACCCAGTTAAGTCCCTAAAACATTCACATTGGTATAACATAGTCTTAACCCCTTTTCACTAACATATTTCAGTAGCGAGGAGTACTCTGTAAGTATATAAACACCCTAAAATGAACAACACCCTATTCACTCTCACAATCAGACGTACTTGACTACTAAGACTTACAAACCCCTAGAATTACATGCAGTTTGATCCTGACAAAACCATAGGAACACCAAACCATACAAGATCGGGTATGTGGGCAGTCGAAGACTATGTCTCAGGTGCAATTGCAATGATCGCCCCACGGGGTTGGTCCAGACTAATATAAAATAAAATAACCACATACATTCATCTTCGCTTACTAGCACTTGGAAGTTGCTAGGTTAGAGGAGCCACCCTAAAAATGTGGGTAATTGGGGTACCTAACACCTTCCCCAATTGCAACCAAACAGCTTACCCAGATCCCTGGAAACCAGACCAGTTAGAGAGTCAACCCTAGGCCTAAGTGCTTAGCCTGGGTCCCAAAAGTCCATAATTTTCCCTTTCCCCTAGAAAGGAGGCAGGTGTCCAACCCCGCCTATAAAAACCCGAGTTGGTGGCGACTCCAAACCTAAGCTCCGAGGCCAACCCAAATTGGTCGGGCACGGTTCCCAGAAGTGGGGTGGGCAGACCACCTAGTCTTTTCATGATGCCCACACTTGCCAAATATTCTTTAATGGCTCCACCTAAGAGAGACGACATCAAAAGGAAATGTCTGACTTCTTCAAAGTTATTAGTTTAGAAGCCTAAATGCCCACCTCTAACTAACTTTGGAGCTTTTCTAGATGTTTCCCACCTTGCGAACTACACACATTATTTTTCGAAGAAGCCAATCACAGTGGAGTGCTATGTCAACTCCAAGATCCCTTTCGACATTCTCGTGGGGTATAAGCTCGTACATGGTGGATGGGAAGCCTTGGTGACAATTAAGGGAGAGGTCCAAGAAGAGGCTGCGTAGATATTTTGGTCAAACATCCATGACTCCAATCTCGACACACTCGTCTTCCACACTGAGGTCTACGGTGTACAAATGGATTTAGACCCCACTGCTTTATCCACCTTACCAAGGATAGATAGGCCTATTGGCTAGGTGGTTCCATTTGCCATAGAGGATTTCAACAAGGCCGCCATCTCTGAGGGTTTTTGGTCATGAGGGCACAACATGGTTCGGGAAGTTGCATACCACTGAGTGCCTACTGGAAGTGAGGTTGCTCAACTTGATCTTCACCTACAACCTCTTCCCCACCATGCATAATAATGACATGTTAGACACCATGGTCCATGTTATCTATTCACTCCTCACCAAAAAGGAGGTCAACATTGCACCCATTATGTGCCACATCATCTTCTTGGAGGCATGCAATTCCAGCACCTCCCGATTGCTACCCTATGGTTTAATGATCACATGCCTATTAGAGGTATGTGGGTTATCCTTCCCTAAGGATGCCACCACTCTGAAGCAAGGGCTGAGATCAATCATTCCATAATCAAACGGATGCAACATAAGGGAATCTATTCGATGAAGAGGAAGACGGTCCCTTCTAAAGTTGACCCTATTGCAGCTGTAGCATAGCCTCCACCAACGGTTGTTCCACCTTCGCCAGTAGTAGACACACCAGCTCCTCCATCTACCTCTGCTCCAGCACCACCTCCAGTATAGCAGGGTGAGCCTCTAGTTCCCACATATGTACAAGAGACTTTGGAAGGTCTCGAGGAGTTACTAGGTGCATCATTGGCCATTTAGAGAAGATGGTAGACAAGTTCAATAACATTGAGCTTTGTGTCGGGTGCCTCAAGCGAGTGGTAGCACCACAACTCCCTCCTCACCCTAGTGTCCCTTGGGACCTTAGAACACAGAGCAACGAGGATGAGGATGAGTGAGAATGAGAGATTTTTTTGTGTATACCTCACATTTTGTGAAACTCCATGAACTTTAACTTTTATATATTAATGAAAAATATTTTTGTTATATCTCTTTATTTTTCTTCCAATGTCATTATATTTACTTTCAAATTTGTCAATTTCATGACAAAAAGGGGGAGAAAATATGCATGGACATAGGGGCAGTTACGAATTTAGGAGGAGTGATAATTTAAAAAATTCAAAATTTGTCTTTATTTAAAGCCAATCTATATTTACAAATTTCATAATAAGTAATGCAAAATGAACTAATCTAAACCATCTCATACAAGGCATTACTTGTATGCTTGCTTAAGTGTAAAAGTGCTTATTTCATTTTTATTTGACAATATTATTTGTTAGTTTGAAAAAGGTATTCTTTGTCAAATGTGCATTCAGGTATTGAGACCAAGCACCTAAGCAAAGAGAAAGAACTACGTCATTTAGCACACATCAAGGGGGAGTTCAAGAGTTCAAGACACATCACTTAGTCTTTATTTGTGTAAATATATAACTCTTGCACCTCATGGAGTCTGTAACATTATTGCATACATCTATTATACTCCATCCCAATATTTCATTCTATTTTATCATGGAATTGCCAAAGGGGGAATTTGTTAGTGTATATTGTCAATTCTATTAAATGTAAAATACTTTAAGTGATAAATTAGGTATGGCATGAGCATACTGTATATCTTAGTCATGTTTGTAATCATCAAGTGTCCTTGGGTCCCAAGAAGGAAGACAAGCGTCAAGCACTTGAAGCTAAGGATGGATCCTTCCCCATGTTGCCAAGGTCCATGACTTGAAGATTCAAGCCTCCTCAAGCTCAAGAAAGGGATATGAGGGTAAGTATAATAATGGCCATAAGTTAATGTGACCTAAAAGCCTTTATGTAGCCTCATGGACCAACCCATGCCTTTGGTATAAACCCCACAGTGTTTGGGAATAAGGTTAAGCAAAATAACAAAAAAATAGGGGATTTGGATCGATCCAGAGGGTGTCGGATCAATTCGCACTTAGCGAGTCAATCTGCCACTTATCAAATCAATCTGAGGGGCCATCGGATTGATCTGACGGGGCTACTGGATCAATCCAATTTATCTCCGGTGTTTCTGATTGAGATGCCAGATCAATACATCATAGTCGAATCGATCCGACACGGCAAGATTAAAATAAAAAGGGAATCCAATGCCCACAATTATTTAACCATTGGGAAAGATGCCAAATCAAGGGTGCACGGCCATGCTCATCCCCTATAAGTATAAGAGAACCCTAAGGGTGTTCTCTAAGACATTTATCACACAAAGAGAAATTCTTGAGAGAGAGCAAGAAAGGCTAAGGCATTTAATCATTCCAACAACCAAAGACTCTCATTTTTGAACATTTATTGAAGATCAAAAAGCCATTAAAGTGCTTCCCTAGCACTCTTCATTTGAAGATCACAAGAGGAAAGCAAGGAGATAGTTTACTCCCAAGTAAACCCTTGTATGAAGCTCCAAGAAGCAAGGAGGCAACTCTTGGGAGCTTGGTGGAAAGTTAAAGCTTCTTAGTTCAACAAGATGAACCACCTTTAAAGGGCAACAAAAAAATACATCAACCTTGTGAAGTAATTTGTATTGAACCCATTTTATTTTGAAACCTTAGCACTATTGCCAGAGACACCGGTAGTTTAGATCATAACACCTCTGTTGGAGACACCGGGAGTAGACCTAACACTCGTCGGAGATACAAAGTGTAGATCTTACATATGCAAGTAGTAGGTTTTGAATTTTGACCCTGATTATAATTGTACTTCAATCTAAATAAAATTTGATAACTTGGTAGTGAGCTTTGAGAGTGGATGTAGGCCCGAGTGCTAAACCACTATAAAAGTATTGTGTTGTGTGTAAATTACGTGTGTGCGATTGTCTCTTTTCTCTCTATATATTGGCATGTATAGTATTTGTCACACCCCGAATATCATATCCTAATCATTGTATCACAATAATCTCTCATAGCGGAATAATAAACCAAACCAATCTCATATATGAAATAACATCAGATTGACAAACTAAAGAATATCAATTAACTATAATGTAACTAAATCTGAAGATAAAATTGATCATCATTTGATAATCACTCATGTTGAAAATAAACTAGCTAAGTACTAAAAATAACTCTTCACTCATGGCATTAACATCATGCCTCAGATCATATCGCCAATAGTCTCTAACTCATCTATAGGGTTCACTTCTAAATCCTCATCACCTAAAATGTTTGTCAACAACAGAGTGAGCTTCACAACTCAACAATGTATCGTAGACATATATCACAATTACAGAAATATGGGCTAACTAAGCAGAATATTTTACAGAACTTAAAACATGCTATCAAACTAAAACATATGTTGAAACTGATACATAATTGAACTGAACTGAGATAAACTGAACAGAAACATAACTGAGATACATATACCATATTTACTAAAAATATGGATAATTGAAAATAACATAACTGAGATACCAAGTTAGAAACAGAGATAAAACCATCAGTTAGTGGATAATAGAACAGACAGATATCTAAAACAAAACAGAATAGACAGATATCTGAAACAGAAACAAACAACTGATGCTAGAACTTAACTAAACAGAATAATCGGATCATGGTTTTCATCTATTAATATGACCAGGTGATTAGGTAATTGACATACCTATTATACCCGATACGGAGGGCCAGACACGTATTATACCCCGTGTGGAGGGCCAAACACACCTATTATACCTAGTGCGAAGGGCCAAACATCAAATTTTTCTCTTTGACGAAAAGGGATTCATAACCTATTAGAGATACATACATAGATCATACTAATATGAAGGATAAAGTCCAAACAGATATTATCAATCAGATTTACATAAGAAACTGAGATACAAATCATATATAAACTAACAAGAACTAACAATTTAGATTTTCCAGATTTTAAGGACAATAATACACCTGGAATTGTAGCCCACCTAAAGCATAGTACTAATAATAGATGTACAGAGATTTTCAAAACCTAGAATCAGATTACATAGATAAAAATAATAGGATTTTGATTCTAAAACAACTAATGAAATCAACCTCAAAGCATAAGATCAAAACTAGTCTAAAATATGACAATTTTGACTTAAAAACACATATTTAAACTATAGGAATGCAAAAATTGAAGCAAATCACTAAACCCTTATGAAATATAATCTAAAATAGAATTTAAAACCTATTTTGAGTTTCTCCAAATTCGAATTAAACTCATTCATAAACTTGAAATTACCCTTTTATTGAAAAATTGACTTTTTATTGACTTTTCAATGTAAAATCATCGAAAACTCATGCATAGTCTAGGAATCCTAATATTAAAATGAATTGAAACATATGTAAATGATACTTGACTTATACTTGAAGAATCTAATTAACCTCTGTATTGTTCTTCATGAATCTCTAAGCTTCAGACCTTAAAAAATCCTCAATTCTTTAAAATCCCTAACTTTTTCTTCATAATCCTTTTTTTTCTTTCTTCCTTGGTTTTAATGAGTTTTTAGGGTATGAGTTTGAGTATAGGTTGTTCTTATAAATATAACAGGTGTCTTTAAAAAAAACACAAATTTTGAATTTAATCACAATTTTAGAATTGTTGAGTTATTTATAATTTTGCCACTATACTAAAATAACTCTAACTTTCTCTATAAGACTCCGTTTTTTGAACCGTTTGTTGTGTTAGACTCTAGACTTCGAGACCTTTCTTTTAGTATATTTTTAATAATAAAATTATTAGGTTTAATAATTTTCATCTAATTTTAAAGTTTTTCTATGTTTTTAGGTCTATAATTATGTCATAAGGACATAAAAATAATGAAAATGCATAAAAAAATCTTGGGTATTACATTAAGCTGCTCCAAAAGAGTCACATCTAAAAGCCACAAAAAGAATCATTAGATATATTGTAAAACTCAATATTATGGATTATGGTATCCATTTAATACCAATAGTGTCATAGTCGGTTACTCAGATGCTGACTGGGCTCGCAATATAAATGACAAAAAAAGCAAAAGTTGACGGTGCTTTTATGTCAGGAACTGTCTTGTATCTTGGCACAGTAAGAAACAAAACTCAATATCCTTGTCAATTATTGAGGCCCAATACATTATGATAGGAAGTGGATACACTCAACTTCTATGGATGAAGAAAATGATGAAAGACCATGGTCTCAAACAATTTATTATCGAATTATTTGTAGACAAAAAAAGTGCAATCTAAATCTCAAAGAACCCTGTTCAACACTCTCGAATGAAACACATAGACATTAGGCATCACTACATATAGGATTTAGTAGGAGTGATCACCCTTGAGTTTGTTGAAACCAATAATCAATTGATTGACATTTTTACAAAGCCTCTAGATTTTAAAAGGTTCAAGCACTTGAGGAGTGCAATTGGGATATATGAGATTTAAATAATGAAAGATATAAGGCTTGTGTACAAAATCTAATAATGTCAGGGCTTGTCAGATTAATCTAACATGGTGGTTTTGAGGGAAAATGAACCATCAGTTGTTTTTAAAAACCAAAAGAGAAGAGTTTTTCACTCAATCCTCTCTTTTTCTCTATTCTTCCTTGATTCCCTTAAGTTCATCTTATTATTCTTACAAAATCATCTCCAATAGCTCCACTAAAGAAGAGCATCGACAAAGGGAAAAGAACAACACCTTTCAAAATGCCTGTTCAAAAGCAATCATGGCCACCTCCCATGAACTATGGATCGTTTCTTGATGACTCACGCCTGTCTAACTACAATCATTACTTTTTGAAAAGTTCAATCATCGTAAAGTGACATGTTGATGAGAAGATGATTCTCAGTCAACTCATGGGCTATGAGGTGGTGCACGACGGTTGGGAATCCCATTGATGATTGAGGGAGTTATCCAAGAGGAGGTGGTTAAGGTGTTTTGATTGAACATCCACTACAAGAAAATTTACTTTTAGCAACATTCTTTTAAGTAGCGTTTTTTATAAACATGCTGCCTATAGAGAATAATATGTAGCGTTTTTTATATAAAGCATTGTGAAAAAGGCAAAAATAAAGATACAACATTTATAAAATGTTACATAAACTTTAATATACAATACGTTATATTTGTACAACGTTTTTAAATGCTGCATAAAAAAATCATAATTCTCCGTCATGTGTCAATGCAAAAAGCACATATGCAGCATTTTTTAAATGCTACAAAAATAACATATACAGCATTTTAAAAACGTTAACGCTTTTTTTATTGTAGCGTTTTGCAAATGCTTTCTATATCTGTATATATATATTTCCCCACATACCTTTTACCTGTTACCCGCGTTCTCTTCTCGCTTTTTCTAGCGTTAAGTATGGATTACCTGTTACAAATTTCATAAGACCTTTAATCCATGTGGTATGGATTAACCTAGCCATTTAATCCATGTGGGACTATTCAAATTTTACACCCTTTTACTAGTTTTACCAGTGTTCAACTAGGCACTTTGGGAGACAATTTATCATTCACCCATTAATGGTTTTGAGTATCCAACTATACGGCATTGCTCTCCTCATTGAGGTGAACACTAACCCATGAGGACCTACTTCAAAAGACATGTGGATCCCACTTTTACTTTGGCTCAAACATGTCCAGTCTATCAGATTTGAAATCTGGACAGTGAAATCTGGGCACTTTCTAACCATCAGTATCCACTGGGGTTCTACAGTCAAAATTGTATGTAAGCCATTTTTCTAAGAACGGAAAAACGAAGTTTTTGATAGATAAAAAAAAAATGTTTACTTTTGTGCCGTGATATAGAAGTAGCTACCTATTAGCACGCAAAGTAGTGTGAATTAACATTGAACGTCTCTCTCTCTCTCTCTCTCGCAAAGTAGTGTGAAACAAAAGCTAATTCAGAATAAAAAGAAGATGAACCAACACCACGGATTAGAAAGGATTCAAAAGAAATAAAATCAAATAAAACACCATTTCTTTCTTTTGATTTCTAAATTCAAACCTTTGTCGCTTTGGTGGTCGTATAGTCAACAGGTTTTTCCCAAGACCTTAGAGGAGTCGTGGTCAAGCGTGTCGAGCATCACGTAGCCTTTGTGTTGCTTGACCTGGTTGGGTTAGTTTTGGGTCTTCATTCCTACATTCAATTGCAACATTCCCTTCCCTATCGTCCACCTCCACCACATTGAGAACTGTATTATTGATAGGTCATGAGAAGCGGAAATCACATTTCATACACGTAATGGAGATTAATTACTATGAATTGCTCATTTAAACCTTTTGTTAGGCAACTTTTTTCTTCTAGGAAAATATCAGTTCAAGCAAATTTTCCTTAAGCATGTATAAGCATCTTGCTGAAGATGTCACCTAGCCAAAAAAAAAAAAAAAAGCAGGCAAAAACCCAAGCAATACCTTAGGTTTGCTTTCTTTCTCTTTTTTGGTTCTACATGGCAGCTCAAGCAACGTTCAAGCAAGATTGCTTGCAGAAACATTGCTTGAGCTTATCTTTTGCCTTTTCTTCTTTTGAAGCTTCAATAATGATTGAAAAAAAAAATGGGGTCTGGGGCAACCAGACCCATACAAAGGTACTCATGTTTATTCTGCTTATCAGATATGGTTGAATTCATTTGATCATTGATTTCGAGTGAAAACTGGTACCTATTGATATCGAGTGAAGAGTCCCATAGAAAGGTACTCATGTTTATTCTGCTTATCAGATATGGTTGAAATCATTTGATCATTGATTTCGAGTGAAAACTGGTACCTATTGATTTCGAGTGAACAGTCCAAATCATTCCCTGAATTTGATGTCCCCAAAGGGCCCAAACCCAAGACATTCCCAAAATGGATTGTCATTTTTTGGGGATATGTATGTGTCGGAGGATTGTCCCCACTCATAGGAGAGAGGAAGGATAGAAGATACTTACCTAGAATTTCTATTTTTCTAGTTTTATTAGCGTCATACTGGGAAGAGCTGGATCTCCACAGTGAATTAACATTATGATAAAGTGTTGAGACATTCCACGCTTGACACGTAACCAAAATAGGCAAGAATACCCTACAAAGGTTAAGATTTCCACCCATGTCAGACACATTAAGCGTTAAGTTGCTTCACAGACCCTAAGTGGAGTAGGAAAAGACGAGGAGACTTTCACTCTACGTACATGCTCACGAGTTATCTAGTGAACAGTTGCACATCCTTCCCTTGTGTGAAACATAATATAATATTGGGGATTATTGTTGCCAACAGCCGACCATTTGGTCTAGAAGTCTCATCAAGGTGAACCCAATAATCGTATATGCCACATGTCAACATATGCTTTAACTGATATATCTCAAACCCATCGAAGGACATTTTGGTAACTTTATATAAAAAAATGCTATTTGTATCTAGGGCTGTCAACTATCCAATAATTATCCATATTCGATGTTGGAAACGGTTTTGAAATTGTCCAGATTTTACTATGCCCGGATTTCAAATTTGATCATTTAGGTATCTTTGAGCCAAAATAAAAGTAGGACCTGCAAATCGTTTGAGACGGGCTCATATGGGTTCATGTTCACCTCAATGAGGAGAACAATTCCCTATGGATGCTCAAAACCGTTAATTGGTGAATGAGAAATTGTCTCTAAAAGTGCCCAGTTGAACTCTTATAAAAAGGTGTAAAATTTGAACAGTCCTACATTGGTTAGCAAAGAAAAATTTGGTGGTTTATATACAATAGCATTAGACATAAACTTGGGCCCAAAGGGGTATTGCAGTTTTGTCGAAGGGGGAGGACCTAGCCAACATGGGCCAAGCCCAAACCAACACACACACGCATGCACCGAACCAAACCAGGTTGGGTCAATAAGAAGAAAAAAAATGTTATTATTATTGTTTCTTTCTCTTGGAAATGGTTAAACCTTGTAGGGGTGTATTTGTTCACTACGCATTTTTATAAATTTATCCTCGTGATTATTCCTAACTGTATAGTCACATGTGTGGCTATTAAATCAGCCATTTTAACAGATGTCTATTCCGTACGGATGTGAAGGTGGCTACAAAAGTGCATCATTTTGTTTTCGTATATGTTTGAATATCCAGACAGACATGAACAAGTTTAAAAATAAATAGTCCTTCATCCGTTTCAGGCATTCAAAATTTGAATAAAGCATAAGCATCATAGTGTATAAGTGTCATGGCATCATTGTAAGAGAGAGATGCAAACATAATTTGGTTCACCAGACACATAGATTGTAATGCTTCTTCTATATGTAGTAAATCATGGTATCTTGGGAGGCAAATGTCCAAAGAGTTCGTAACAAATAGACATATGAAATTTATCTTAAGAACACAGTGTCAAACACTAGCCTTGATCATTTTGGTTATGATATTTCCAACTTCGTCTAGTTAAGTAAGTCATTTTATTTATTTTATTTCGAATCTTTTACTTATGACATAAATACTATTTGCTTACAAAATCGTGCATAGCATTCTTTAGATATAGAATATAGAATAACAATCTTAAGACAAATTTTTGTTTTCTATATTCTTTGTGCATTCTATGAACAATTTGTCTTTTGTTTTATTTCATATTAAAGTAATTAAATTTTTGTTTCTAATTATATAACAGAAATAAAAATCAAAAATATAAGTACAGTTGTACCCCCCACTATGACACCAGTCATTACTCTCATTCTTAGTGACCATGGAGAAAAGCCAGAGAAATTCAACAGTACCGAATTTAAGATATGGCAATAGAAAATGTTGTTTTATCACACAACATTAAATATGGTGAAGTTCTTTTATGAAGACGCTCATGTTCTCAAAGAAAACACGACTAACAGGCAAGTGGTTGTTGTGGATGCATGGAAACATACAAATTTTCTACGCAAGAACCACATCCTTAATGGATTAGATAACACATTGTATAATGTGTATAGCCTAATCAAGAATTGGGAAGAGTTATGGGACTCTTTGGATAAGAAGTATAAAACATAAGATGTTGGAATGAAGTTCATTATGGGCAGATTTATTGACTTTAAAATAGTGGATTCAAAGTCCATAATCAATTAACTACAAGACCTTTAACTAATTCTGCATGAGATTTATGTCGAAAGAATGTCTTTAAGTGATTCCTTCTAGGTGGCTACGATAATTGAAAAATTACCACCATCATAGAAAGAGTTTAAAAATTACTTGAAGCATAAGCGTAAAGAGGTGCAACCTAAAGACTCAATTGTAAGATTAAGGATTGAAAAAGATAACCGTAATTCTGAAAGAAAACTACGGAATCAGTCCATTGAATCCATGAAAACTATAGTGGAAGTGCAAAATATCAACAAGAAGAGGGAGCATTTTAGCCAAGGCCCATTCTAGGGTCTTAAGGGGGTAACCTTAAGAAGTTCAAGGACAGATGCTACGTTTGTGATAAATTAGGATAACATGCAAAGGATTATCGCAAATGCAATGATCAAGAGAACTTCAACAAGAAAGCCATTCAAGCCAACATGACCAAAGTGGATCATCTCTCTAAAGATGTTTCTAAGCTAAACCTTTTTCCAGTGGTATCTGATGTGAATTTGGTAGGGAATACTAGAGAATAGTGGGTAAACACTAAAGCTACTCGTCATGTATATTCAGATAAGAAAATGTTCTCATCATATTATTTAATAAATAATGGAGAACAATTTTTCATGAAAAACTTTGTGACTTTCAAGGTTAAAGGACAAGAAAATGTGGTATTGAATATGATTTCAGAAAAAACAACTTACTCTAAATGATGTGTTATATGTGCCAAACATCCACATAACCTTATATCTAGTTCATTGTTGAATAAGGCAATTGGTTTCTGAGTCTAAAAAATTTGTACTCACCAGGAGTGGGATGTATGTGGGGAAAGGGTACATGAACAATGGGCTTTTTAAATTGAATGAAATTTCTATAATTCCCAATATTAATAAAATTTATTCTTCTACTTATATGGTTGAGTTGTCTAGTGTTTAACATGGTAGATTAAAACATGTAATTTTTAATACTATGCATAGATTAGTCAATTTAGAACTTCTGCCTAAGTTTTATATTGATTCAGATCATAAATGTGTAACTTGTGTGGAATCAAAATTAACTAGATTACCATTTAATTATATTGAAAGAAGTGTTAAACCACTAGAATTAATTCACAGTGATATCTATGATTTGAGATTCGTGCAAACTAGAGGTGGTAAAAAGCACTTCATTATGTTCATAGATGATTACACAAGATACTGTTATGTGTATTTGCTAATCAGCAGGGACAAGTCCTTAGTAATGTTTGTGCAGTATAAAAATGAGGTTGAGAATCTACTCAATAAAAAGATTAAAGTTCTAAGAAGTGATAGATGTGGTGAATATGTATAACTATTTGGTGAATTCAGTTTACAAAATAGTATTATTCACCAAACCACTGCAACTTATTCACTTCAGCAAAATGGAGTTGTTAGATAAAAAAAAAATAGAACCTTAAAGAAAATGATGAATGCTATGTTGATTAGTTCTAGTTTACCATAGAATTTGTGAGGGGAAGCAATAATTTTTGCAAATTACATTTTTAACAAGATGCCTCATAAAAAAACCAATAAGACACCTTATCAATTATAGAAATGTCAAACTCCTTCCTATAAATTCTTAAAAGTGTGCGGGTGTTTAACAAAGGTGATGATCCCTGTCCCTAAAAAAAACTAAGTTAAGACCTAAAACAATTGATTGAATATTCATTGGTTATGCTTATAATAGTAATGCATATCAATTTTTTGTTCATAAATCAGAAATTCATGATATAAATGTCAATACTATTATTGAATTTAGGAATGCATCATTCTTTGAACATATATTTCCTTATAATTCTATACAAGAGTCAAGATATCTTAAAAGATCTTATGAAACCACGACTAACAACTCTCAAGAAAGACATGAAGTTAAATCTAGACACAGTAAAAGGACAAAAACATTAAAATCATTTGGTCTGGATTTTCTAACCTATTTGTTAGAAAATGAGCCTCAAAATTTCAAAGAATTAATGTCCACTCCTAAGGCAACTTTTTGGAAAGGGGCTATTACTAGTGAAATTGATTCCATTTTGTAAAATCATACTTGGAAATGTTTGGACTGTCCACTAGGTAGTAAACCTCTTAGATATAGATAGATATTTAAGAAAAAATTAAAAGCGGATAAATTAATTAACAAATACATAGTCAAGCTTGTTGTTAAGGGCTATAAAAAAAAGAATGTATGGACCACTTTGATACATATTTACCAGTTATAAGAATAACATCAATTCATATGTTAATAGTTATTGCAGCATTGCATAATCTAGAGATGTAATGCCCCGCTTTGTACTAAAAGGGTAAAATTATAATTTTACCACTCATATGGGTAAAATTGTTATAAATCATATTCTAGACATATCTTTGGTTGTTTAGGAACCTTTTAGACTAAGTTAAAAGTGTAGAACCCAAGTTAGGCCTTGAACGTATCAAGTTCAAAAGTTATCCTAACTACGTAATTAGGGTAACTACCAAGGCTCACTGATATTAATCCTGAGTGAACTAGAGGGTGACCCATACCTTGTTAAAAAGGTCTTCAATTCTTCTTTCTAATACAATAAATGGATTCCAATTTAGATTTTTCTATAGAAATTTATGGTTATTTTACCGTGACATGTTTTTGCTGAAAAAATATGAATAATCTCCGGTTGTGCAGGCCGGGCACCCCAAACACCACTCGAGCGCCCAAAGTGCACCACTTGGGGCACCCCAGAGTTATAGGGGTACTCAAGGTGCACCACTTGGGGCACCCAAGGGTCGTGGGGGTGCCCCTGCTCCGAAAAGTTGGGAAAAATTAACCCGAAATCTCCCTAAAAAGTGATTTTGCGATGTGACACTTACTCATTGGTTCCCTAAATGTGTGGGAACTCATCATAGGCAAGTTATAACCTTACTAACAGCTCAATTACATCATTTTAGCTCATTAGAACAAAGAGGAAAATAATTAGAAGGATTAGGAAAAGTTTTTGAGCAAAGTGTAGGAGTTCTTCCCCAATTGGGTAAGCTTCACTCCCAACTTTGAAAATCTGCTGAGATTAGTTTGTTTTCTACTAGAAATTTCTAGTTTTATTCTTTTAATGATTATTTCTACTCTAATATTGTAGAGCAAGGTGGTTTGAGGAAGTAAAGTGAATGATCCATTTCCTAAAAGCCTTTGAATTGAGCTTTTAGTAAGAATATCTAGCTTTCTATAGATGATTTGATATACTTCAAGTTTGGATTCCTTTGCTCCCTGTGTTTTGGTTATGAAAACTCATTGAAATCTCTAAAACTATGTGAATCATTGAATCTAAGCTTCTTATAAGAACATCTAGCTTATTATGAATGATTTGTGTAAATCCCTCTTTGATCTTTGGAGTTTATATTCAAAACCCTCTAGAACCTCTACAAAATCATTAGTTGAACCTTGGGATATGGTTTATTCATTGAATTAAGATCTTTAGTAAGAACATCTATCTTACTATGAATGAATTGTGTAAATCCCTCTTTGATCTTTAGAGTCTGTATTCAAAACCCTTTACAATCTTTAGAAAATCATTGGTTGGACATTTGGATATGGTTTATTCATTGGACTAAGCTCCTTAGTAAGAATATCTAGTTTTCTATAGATGATGTGATATACTTTCTATTTGGATTCCTTTACTCCTTGTGTTTTGGATATGGAAACTCATTGAAATCTCTAAAAAAAACTATGTGAATCTTCGAATCTAAGCTTCTTATAAGAATATCTTGCATACTATAGATGATTTGATGTATTCTCCTCTTGATTATCTTAGATTTTTATGTTTGGATTATAGAAACTTTCTGGAATCTCTAAAAATATGTGGAAACCCATGTTCTGAGCTATTAAACCTTGTGAATCCTTGATTCTAAGCTTCTCTAATTAGTAAATCTTGCCTACTATGGGTGATTTGAGGTGAATCCCTCTTGTGATTTCAGATTATGTGATGTTATACGTGAAATTCTCTGAGATTGTTGGAATTATTTGAATTGAACCCTTTGAAACATATTAGATCTTTGATTTTCTAGCTTGTTTAGTAAGTCTTCATGCTCCTTATGCTTGGGATGACTCATCTCTTATTGGAATCTCTTAAAATTTTGTAGACCTATGCTTAAGACCATTGGATCTTGTTTATTCTTTAGATCTGCACCTATTTTGTGAAAGATTATTGATCGTAGACATTGTGTGGACTGACCTCCTTCAATGAATCATTTAAAAAATGTGAAATCTGAATTTTCTCCATGTGATTCTTTAAAAATTTGTGTGAGATTGTGAATCCTTCAAGATCTATTCTATTTATGATTAATTTGAAAGGTAATCTTGTCTTGCCCTTTGTTTGGAACACTAGGAGTGATATTGGCTGACTTATGTGATTTGGTTCATTGGAATACATGTAAATTTCTGTGGAAATATGTCGAATTCAATCATTCTATTAAACTCTATGCCACCTATGCGATTTTGTGAACCTTCAAATCCCATTATGTGTTTGAATTATCGACTCTATGAGAAATCTTAGTAAATCCTTATGACTCCAAAATTATAAATATTGAATTATACACTAATATGGAGTCTAAGTGAACCATGTACCCTTGGAATGATTGATTTATGGAAATGTGATGTTTACGAATGCTTTACACGTTATAAAAACATTTCAATTATTGAAACCATGTGGACCTTTGGATTTATTGATGTGAACCCCTTTTGGACTTCGAATATATAAACTATGTGAGCCCCACTCGTAAGGCGATATGCGAGTACTTAAAGATATGTGAGCCCTACTCGTAGGGTTGTATGCGAGTACTTGGTGATATGTGAGCTCCACTTATAGGGCTATATGCGAGCACTCAAAGATATGTGAGCCCCACTTGTGGGGCTGTATGCGAGCATTCGGAGATATTGAGCCCCACTTGTAAGGATGTATGCGAGCACTCAGAGATATGTAAAACTATGTGGACCTTCTAACTTATTGATGTGAACTCTTTTGAACTTTGAGCCTTTTGATCATGTGAGCCCTAACACAGGACTAAGTGTGTCCTTTCGACCTTTTTAAACATTGAACTTTGGACTCCTTTGAATATTGGACCTTATGAATTCCGAACACTATGAACATTGAAAAGTACTTCGAACATGCTCTTTAGCTCATGGATATTAGCCCTCCTCCTTAGGGTTATAACAAGGACATCGATCGTCCTCCTTAAGGTTAAAACAAGGACATTGAACCTACCCGTGGGGTTGGCCAGAGCATACGAATACTTCTGAACACTATGAATATCGAAAAGTACTTCGAACATGCTCTTTAGCTCACAGATATTAGCCCTCCTCTTTAGGGTTATAACAAGGACATCGACCCTCCTCCTTAAGGTTAAAACAAGGACATTGAACCTACCCGTGGGGTTGGCCAGAGCATACGAATACTTTACATAGAACT
>JAOXJP010006259.1:0-18069 GCA_025762735.1 Platanus orientalis | reverse complement strand
AAACAAAGTTGTGATTTAGCGAAAAGGTAAGAAACTATGCAATCCATTGTTTTTACTTAGGTTCTTAGTTATCAAATGATATTGATATCGTTTTTAAGAGTTTTTACAAGTTTCACACAAGTTTTGAATGAGTTTATAAATGAATATAACAAGAACCATTGAAGAACTTCTTAAGCATGTAAATGTTGAATTTTCACAAAGAAAAGTAATTTTTTTCCATAAGTATAATAATGATTTTTAAATATTATAAAGTATAAACTATCATGTAGATCAAGGCTTGTGAAAAATTTGTATTGCATAAGATAGTTTTTAAGAAAATACTATTAGTATTGAAAGTATTGATTAAGTTTCATTGTTATAAGGTCATAGATATTGAAAAACCATTATATTGATATAAGAACTGTGATAGAGATTATTGTTAATGTATTGTATTGATTGTTATAGAATTTCTGTAAAAATTCCATAGAAAGTGTTTAGGATGGTCAAACAAATTCTTGTTTTGAAAGTAATACGATATTGTTAAATGCTAGATCAATTTACTGTTATATGTAAGAGTGTAAGTATATATATATATAATGATTAAATTGTTATTGTTATGATCTCTGCAATATAAATTGTTATTATTATGATCTCTATAATATAAATTGTTAAAGTTATGAACTGTGTTATATGAATTTGTGGAAGATATGATCTTTGAAAAACTATATGTTATATTTGGTTTCTATATCAATCCTTCATCATCCAAGGGTTGTTGTGATGATGCTCATTGCACCTAGCTTATAGTGTAAGTGACCCTTTTGTTGGGGTGATATTTTGGGCTAACCCTTCGTCGGGGGTTAATGAGGCTTAAACAAACCCTTTGCCGGGGGTTAAGGAGGCTTGAACAGACCCTTCGTCGGGGGTTAATGAGGCTTGAATAGACCATTCGCCGAGGGTTAATGAGACTTGAACAGACCCTTCGTTGGAGGTTAATGAGGTTTGAACAGACCCTTCGTCAGAGGTTAATGAGGCTTGAATAAATCCTTTTGCCTGGAGTTAATAGGAGGCTGATATGACATCATATTGTAATGCATTGTCTTTGACATGAAACTATTGAAATGTTATATGTGAATGTCTGAATGCTACATGAAAGAATGAAAAGAAAGTGAAACTTAAAGAAAGACTGAAATCTAAAATATGCAAGGAATGAAAGTAAGAATGCAACATGTTAAGAAAAGTGATAAGAAAATGAATGAAAGTAGAATGAAAGAACAAAGATAAAAATATGCTATGTTTATAAGATTGATATTATACGTTATAGTATAAGTACTATGAGAAATTAGTATTGTAACTGCTATTTTATTGTCTCTTATTATCTCATCTACTTCTACTTTGTTTTACTGTTTTTACCATATTGTGTAAGTTTTGATTATACTTCTGTATAGTATTGCATCTTTTCTACTGGGTTTTCCAAACTCATTCAATAGTACACATGAAATGAAGAGGAAGAAGAGTTAAAGTAGGCATAAAGATGATGCTTGGAGGATTGTGCACCTTAGTTGTTGAAATGGACAGATGATTAGTTATTGCTTCAGATTTTAGTTTAGACACTGTTATTTATTCAAGAGATGTAATAGTTAGTTAATTTCAGTTTCAGTACATTAGTATGAGATTGCTATGTCTTTTAGCATGGTTTAAATGGGTGGATACAGGATTTATATTTTAGATTCATTATGGATTTTATATGAATATAGTTGAGGTATTAATTTACTATTCCATTGGATTGATTGAATGTAATGAATGAATTGAGTCTGTAGTAATGCATATGAGTGCAAAAGGAAAATTTATAGACAGAAATTGATAAAAGAGTGTGAATGATAAGGAAAAGAAAAAAAATTTACATGCAATCATAATACCTTAATATATGAATGAATGATATCGTGTCTTGAAATTCATGTCCTTTAAATATGGGTTTTGGATCGCCACACTAAGGCTACGTTTGGATTTGTGGATTTGGAGTTACTACTTGAAAATGATTTTATAGAATTAAAAACCACAAAATCTAACTCTGGAGATTTAAATTTTTAACCATTTGGATGCCTAAATTAGATGGGTGAAATTGAATTTTTGAGCTCGCATGAAACTTGAATATTTGAAAATCTAAAATCTAAATATTGAAATGAAATTCGACGTTTTGAAAAGCTTAGGGAAGTTTTAACACCATATTGACATAAGATTTAAAACTTTGAAAATCTTGGAGAAGTTTCAACACCAAATTGACATGAGATCTAATACTTTGAAAATCTTGGAGAAATTTCAACATCATGGTTATTTGAAATCTAAAAATCTGAAAATCTTGGAGAAGCTTCAAGAACATGGGAAAAAAATCTGTAAATCTAGACGTAAAAAATGAAACCTAGAAAAAAAGTAATCTAAAAATCTTGAATTTGGCTATGATAAAAAGAGAAAGAGAGATAAAGGGGAGCAAGAAAGAAATTGATTGTATTAGAAAGAGACAATGAGAAAGTCTATCAAAAAATAAAAATGATCTGTCTCTATGTTTTAATTCAAAATAAAAGCCCTTTGTGAAAGAAATTAGAGAGAGAGAGAGAGTCATGTTGATGGAAGACGAGGATGCAACAAAGAAAAAAAAAACATTAAAATGTTGAGCTTAGATGCAGATTCAAAACAATTTGCACGAGGATGATTTTGTAGTGTTGAAGTTGATGAAGAGCTCTCAAAAAAAAAAAAAAAAAAAAAAAAAAAAAAAAAAAAAACACGTCAGGAGTGGTATCTCACCAGCAAGGATATGACGTTAAACTACTCCTAAATATGGAATTGAATTCCGTGATTATACCTTTGATTTTCATACTTGAAATTCTATCATGGATTTGAAAACTTGTGTTTCTGTCTCACCAACAATGATCCAAACAATGGAAATGAGAATGTTGGACAAAAATGTCATTTTTGCCCTCCAAATCTTTAAATCCAAATGTAGCCTAATATCTTTTACTATGATCCAAGAAAATGAAGTAACAATGGAACTAAGCTTAAATCAAACCATGTGATAATTATCACTAAAAGAATGATATCTTGTCTATGTAAGATGAATAAAGAAATACATATTTTGGATGATTGGAAAACCCAATTTTATGAGTCTTGCATTAAGACACTAATATTATGTTCATGGGGATTGTTTAATGCCCATAGATCATCGGATTTAGTTTCATACATGATTCAGATATTGTGGATCTTAAATCTTGATAATTGATGTATGTAAACCTCTTTTAAAATGACCATGCAGAAAAACAATTTATACATCTAATTGTTTGAGAACCCATCCACGTGAATTGGCTATAAATAGAACAGTCGTGATTATAGTTGGTATAATGATTGGATTATAAGTCTCTTCATAATCAAACATTTCTTTTTGATTTTATTATTTGGTTACTAGTCATGCTTTATATTAGTCAATGGAGTCATTAGGATGTCCTATAATTTTATAAACCCCTTTATACCTGATTATATTCATATAGGCTAATAGGGTGAAGATGTACTATCATCCATGTTCCATTGTGCATAAGTGAATTAAATTCCTCAACCATAGTGCTATGGCATTTGGCATTCTGGAGATTTAGAGGTTTATGTATGACAAGTAGCTTTAAGAACAAATTATATGGTTGTTAGGGGATATTTGGTTACAACATACACCTTGGGTTTGTATGCATCGTCTTTGGTACAAGTTAGAGTGGACATGATTAGATATTATGAAGAGGAAGAGATAGTTGGAAAGTCAATGATCAAATTAATAGGCATAAGGAAGTAGATGAAGTGTTAGTAGTTATAGAATTTTTAATTGAATTTGAAGATACCATGGAGATGTGATTGCAATACATTCAATCAAATTAAGGGAACTAGTGAAAGGTTCGACCAATTGTTGAAGATGCCCACAAAAAGTTATACTAAGAGGGGGATCCGAGTAGGGACATGAACAATACTACATCATTAAAGATGTTAGTCATTGAACTAGAATTTATGAAGGGAATATCTTGTTTATTGAAAATAACATGTCTTGACACATATATTATCTCAGTAGAAATGTGTAGGCACTTATGCCCCTTACGGTGAGTGCTATATTCAATGAAAACACAACAAGTTGACAAAAAAATCCAATTTATGGCCACATAGGTCCACAAATATGAATAACATGCATAACTAAAAACCTTCATAAATGTATATTCAAAGTACTTTTTCAGTAGTCAAAATGAAGGGTTTTGATTTACAATTACTAGAGATGAAAGTCGATTAATATAATAATTTCCATCTAGAAAGCATCATCCGAGTCTTTAAAACCAAGGAAGCTATCATGGATTAGCCCATCACAATGATATAGCAATGCTTTTATTTTGTAGATCCATTCTGTTGAGGGGCATAAGGGCACAACACTTGATGGACTATCCCAAATTGATCAAGATAGGAGGATAATTTTCAATATTCCATACCCGAGTGTATTTGGATTGCTTTAATCTTTTTATCAATTAAGTTCTCAGCATACAACTTAAATTAAATGAACACCTGAAAAACAACATTTTATTAATAGAAAAATATACCCACACAAACTTTGAGTAATCAATTACATGTTCAACGACCTCTCTTAAAAGTCCATTATACTTGTTTTCAAAGTTTTAAAATAAGTGGGGGATTGTTGATCTGTTTTAAAATAGTAGGCATGCAATCGCCCGATTTTTGAAATAGAAACTGAACAACCATAAGCCCTAAAAATGAGGAGTTAATGGAACTAACCCAACCAACTTCCTTTATTTGAAAGAGGTGTGGGATTGGGTTAGGGTTGCCTCACCGCCAGATGTCTCTCTCTCTCTCTCTCTCTCTCTCTCTCTCTCTCTCTCTCTCTTTCACTCTATAAATAAGGGTATGCATGAATGAACAAGTATAATTTTTTTTTTGAGATTAGGGTTTTCTCAAGAAAAAGAAGAGGAAGGAATTAAGCGAGGACCAACTTCTCATGTGGTTTCTAGAGATTATCTCTAACAAAGGAGAAGAAGAAAACGCCATTTTTTGTGCTCCTCATCTTCTTCACCCCTTTCATTTTCTTTCTTTTGTATATTTAGTTCTTGAACTTGGCTTTCTTTCTTGAAAAGAGCACAACCTTGAGTTCTTGAAACCAAGGCTCTTTTGAATCCGCACTCTCTATTGAGAGAGATTACTTGATTCAATTGAGTATCATCCTCTAGAAATCTGATATTCTCCTTGAGAGAAATCACCTTGATCTCCTAAGTGATCTATGCTTGAGAAAATTGTTCGTAACATTGTTATGCTGTAAGATTTTCTACAAAACTGAACCTTGAGACTCTTGAGCTTTAAGAACATAGTAAGGTTTTATTCACCTCTATCGAAGAGCACAAATCTATAGAGAGACAAGGGTTCTACTCAAGCTAGATTATATCCCAGAGTTAGTTTGGCCACATTCCCTTCCACGTTATTGGGAGGCCTCAACTATCTTTGAGAAACATGATAATGAAACCTTCTATGATTAGATGAATCGGTTAACTTAATTCTAGAACTGAAGAAGATAGGAAACTGAAAAACTAGAAAACCGTAACTTATATCTTGAATCGTGACTAAGATTGAGATTTATGACTGAAGATGTTGTTCACAACTGTTTGGTGTATCGTGACTGAAGTGAAGCTCATGAATGACCATTATCCTATGACTGTTCAGGTGGTCTATGACTAACAAGGTCATTTGTGACTAAACCTTGCATCTGCAACTAAATTGATAATGAAAACTTAGTTGTTCTCCGCGACTGATTCCCATTTTTAACTAAGCAGAAAATTATCATTACTTTATTCCATTGTTATTCTATCCCATTGCCTCAAAATTAACATTACCATTGTAACAACATATAAAACATAAAGAAATTATGTTGAAAATTAAAAAAAAAAAAACCAAAGGGAAAAAAGTAAAAAAGTTGACAAGAGCATGGTAATAACCCTAGGCAATGATGAAAGAGTTGCTAACAATTATACTGAAGAGTGTATTGGTTTTTTACATTTACTACTAATGCCATCAATGATGTAATTAACAATGGAGCCTCCTTTCATGCTACCCTACAAACATTTCTTTTCAACCTACATGTTAGTAGATTTTGGCTTAGTGAAGATATATATTAGTGCTTCCTCTAAGCTTTTGGAAAGAGGAGATATATGTGTTGAGACCAATATTGGATCGAAGTTAATTAAAAATATGTACGATATATGTCATGAATTTTAGTTCAACAAGGTTCTTAGATGATACAGAGTAGTACTCGGTCATACTCAACACACAACTCTTTCCCTAAGAAACCCCTTGGGTACTAGTGTGCAAGTTTATGCCTTGCCTATCAATGGCAAGTAGTCACTTGTGAAAGGCAAGATTTGATCCATTTCTTCTAGAAATCCTGATTACCAACAATGAAGTGGAGGAAGGAACATTATCGGTCTCATGGAGGATCAACATAATGAGAAGAGAGTGGTAGATTAACAGAATAAAGAAACCCTATGTAACTAATGGGTGGATGTAGATAACGATGAATTCATTAATAGATTTGCAAATCTTTGGAGGACTGATGAAGGTTTGTGAATCCGAACAAGAAGACAAAGAAGAATCAAGGAGGAATGGCAACATGTGCTCATAGGTAAGATCCATACCGAAAAATCTATAAAATTTTATGAAAAAACATTTAGAAAACTAGATATACCCTAGAGATTGAGCCATGAAAAAATGGATGCTTTCTAGTTAAGTTTAAGCACCAGATGGATCTCTAGCGAGTACTAGAAGAGGCACCATAGACTTTTGACAACAATATTATCATTTTTAATCAATGGATCCCTAATAGAAATATTGAATAATATAAGGTCAATAAAATGAGGATCTAGGTACAAGCATACAAATTGCCAGTGGAACATTGTGACAAGGAAATTAAGGAGATTATAGGGGAGAAAATAGTCATCCTATGAGAAGTTGACCCAGTTATATACAGAGATGAAAGTGATAAATTCATTAGATTTAGGGTGAAACTCCATCTAGATGAGTGAATAAAGCCTTTCATTAGAATGATTAGAGATGAAGATAATCCAATCAAAGTCATTCTAAAATATAAAAAAGTTACCCAATATCTATTACTATTGTGGACGTCTTAGCAATTCGGATAAACTATGTATTAACAAATTTGAAGATCGTAAATAAGGAATACCAGTTGAAGAGGTTTAGAAAAGAAGGGGTTTTGGCCCAGAGTGGAACCAAAATACTTTTCCCCTAACCTAAAAGTCCTTGAACAACGAATATTTAACTGAGAAAAATCTCCATATCTCACACGTAACTCTTGTAAAACCCTGTATCCCACTTAAAAGGTAAAATTATAATTATTACATAAGGGTAAAGTTTCCACTTCACATGTTTATACAGATCTTAGAGTGGTTTAGAAACTCATTGAACCAAGTTAGAAGTGTAAGACTCAAGTTGGGTCTTGGACTTGTCAAGTTTGAGAGTTTTTCTGATTATGTATTTAAGGTAACTTCACGGGACCACCAATACCAATTCCAATTAAATTAGAGTATAAATAATATACATATAGAAATATCTAGGAGTCTACTTTCTAACCCATTAAACGGTGTGTGATTATGAACCTCTTGGAAAAAGTTATGACAATTCTCCTATAAGGAGTCAATGTTGACAAACCCATAGATTTGAGGTAACTTTTTGGGTCTATTCACATGAATTCAGAGTGAATTAGAGGATGATATATACATTTTTATAAATTTCTTGAAGTCTAGTTTCCAACATAATAAACGGTGATCGATTCTGAGTTTCTTAGAGAGAGTTATGAGTATTTTAATGCGAAGGGATAAAAGCTGAGAAAACCTGTCCATTGTATTGATCCAAGATCAAACTAGGATCTCTCAAGTCTCAAAAAATTGTATGAAAGTGTGTTGGATCGATCCAAGATCTATCCAAATGGCTCAGATTACGATTTTTAGGGAAAACTCGACTTTTCCTTTCCCAACTCGACCCAATAAGGGTACCCTGATACCCTTATTTTACACCAAAAAGGGGGAGAAGAAGGAGATAAGGAAAAATAAGGAAAATGTTAGGGTTTGAAAGATTTTGGGGGATTTTTTAAGAATATAGCTATGAACAAAATTTTGATTCAACAAAGAAGTAAGAAATTATGTGATCTATCGTTTTTACTTAGGTTCTTAGTTATCAAAAGATATTGATATCATTTTTTAGAGTTTTTGCAAGTTTTACACAAGTTTTAAATGAATTTCCAAATGAATATATTAAGAACCATTGAAGAACTTCTTATGAATGTTAAGATTGAATTTTTACAGAGAAAAGTAATTGTTTTCCATAAATATGAGTATGATTTCGAAATCCCATGAGGTATAGACTATCATATAGGTTAAAGCATGTGAAAATTGTATTGTATAAGGTAGATTTTGATAAAATACTATTAGTATTAGAAGTATTGATAAAGTTCCATTGTTATAAAGTTGTAGATATCAAAAAGCTATTGTACTGATATGAGAATTATGATAAAGATTATTGTTAATATATTATATGGATTGTTATAAAATTTCTACAAAAAGTTTCATAGAAAGTGCTTAGATGGTCAAACAAACTTTATTGTTTTTAACTAGTATTGCATTGTATATGTTGGAGACTATATTGTTATAATGTGAAATGTAAAGAAGTGATTTGTATTGATTAAAATTGATAAAGAGTTAAAGTAATGCAAGTATATGGTTGAGGCCACCCTTTATCATCAAATGAGAAACATTGATGATGCTCATCACACCGGGCTTATGGTGTGAATAACCATTTTACCGAGGATTATAAACGGTTATCACGTGGCTCTTCTCACTAGAGATAAAATTGGTGAATTAAGTGACTCTTCTTATCATAGATAAAATTGGTGAATCAAGTGGCTCTTCTCACCGGAGATAAAAATTGATGAATTAAGTGGCTCTTCTCATCAGAGATAAAATTGGTGAATCAAGTGGCTTTTCTCATTAGAGATAAAATTGATGAATCAAGTGGTTCTTCTCATCGAAGATAAAATTAGTGAATCACATGACTCTTTTCACTGGAGATAAAATGATGACATTGACATTATATCGTATTGCATTATCATTAGCTCATCTGTGTATGAGATTAGATGACATCATATTGTATTGTCATTGTTATAACATTGTTTACATGTATAGACATTGTTATTGTATTGTTATCATATTTTTCTCATAGTATTAAATGCTTATTGATATAGAATTGTTAAAAATAAATATAAGATTGTAAATAATGCTATATGTTTAAAAGCAATGTTATAACAAATGTTAAGGTAAAGTAAAATTAGAAAATTGTAATGTAAAGATCATATTTTTCATTTATGCATGAGATTTGATTATATCATATCGTATTGTCATTGTTATAGTATTGTTTATGTGTATAAACATTGTCATTGTATTATTATTATATCTTCTTCATAGTAATAAATGTTAAGTGATACAAAATTATTAAAGAAAAAATAAGAAAGATTTGTGAAGAATGTTATATGTTCAAAAATAATTTTATAATTTATGTTAAAATAAAGTAGAATTGTAAAAATAGTAGTGTAAAGATCGTATTTTTGCATCTATATTGTATGGTTGAAGCCACTATTCATCATCAAAGGAGAAACATTGATGATGCTCGGCACACTTGACTTATAGTGTGAATGTCCCTTTTACTAGGGATTATAAATGGTTATCAAGTGGCTCTTATCACTAGAGATAAAATTGTGACATTAACATCATACCGTATTGTATTGTCATTAGCTCATTCATGTATGAGATTTGAATGTATCATATTGTATTGTCATTGTTATAATATTGTTTACATGTATAGATATTGTCATTGAATTGTTATTGTATTTTCCTTATGGTGTTAAATCTTAATTGATATATAATTGTTAAAGAGAGGTCAAGAAAGATTTGTAAAGAAAGCTATATGTCCAAAAGTAATATTACAGCATATGTTAAAGTAAACTATAATTGAAAAATAGTAGTGTAAAGATAATATTTTGCATATGTATTGTCTCATCTCCATTCTACTATGGTTTTTATTATTTTAAATTGTATTGTGTAAATCTTGACCATATTTCTATAGAGTATTATACTTTTTCTACTAAGTTATCAAACTCACTCAAATTAACACCATAGATAACGAGGAAGAGGAAAGACATGGGGATTGATGATTGAACAGGCTTATGGACGAGGTTTTGGGTGACTTAGATCTTTAAAATGATTACTTTTATTTGAGTTGGACTTTTGATTTCTAGACTGTTGTCATTTCAGTTTATTTTAAGAAATAAATTGTAATAAGTAGATGGATTTTTAGATTATTGAGATTAATGTTACAGAATTCTAGTGATGATTTAAAGATACTTAATGAAATGAATTTTCAAATTTTGATTTATATTATTAATGGAATGTCAATATGAATTTTACTTGAGGTTGAATATGTATAAACCTATATGTTTTTGCTGCGAATGAATAAAAATAGAAAGGTATTAACTTGTGAGAATGCACTTATTTAACCAAGGTATTGGAAAGTGTATTATGAAGGTAAAGTAATGAATGTAAAAAGAATTATATGCAATGAATGAGATGATTTCAAGACTGAATGAATAAACGAACATTTTGTGTCTCTAAAATTCGTACCCTTTTGGGTATGGGTTTCGAGACGTGGCAACTCTCACTAAGAAGAAACCAAGAAAAAATCTCCATGAGAACATCAATAGATAGAAGACCGGAAGGTTGAAAATGAGACTAAGTCAACTCACCGAGTTGCATGAAATTTGTTAAGTGAGTTAGACTTAGCCACTTCAAGTCACCGAATTGCAAAAGAACCACCAAATGAGGTAAGGCCAGAGACAGAAAAAAAAAGGGACTGACATAGATTTGATCGGTATCATTCTTCTCCAAGATAACAAACCATTGGTTAAAGATCCAAGGAAAGGAAAGGAAAAAAATGAAGGATAGGGTTGAGAATCCTAAATCTATGTAAAATCTTATTAATTATAGTAAAGGCATCTGTAACACCCCATACCCAAGTAAGGTAAGTTTAGAGGATCCAAACCCGACACTATGTTGTAATATGGAACCCATAGTATTTTGAATCATGAGGACTAATCTTGATACTCTATATACTTGTACATGCTTTAGGATAGACCATAATCCACCTTGGAATAGCCAAGTGGGACCTGCTTGGTCCAATGTACTAAAGTGCAAGAAAATGTAGACAATCTTAGCCTTGACCGATCATGATATCCCTGACTGATCATGGGCATAACTGATCACAAATCTCATGATCGATCAACAGATAGATCACACCATTTGAGAGTTTTGTTCTGCGAGAGAAAATTTCACCCTGCAGGATCCGTGACTGATCACGAGATCCTTAATTGATAATGAGTGTGATCAATCACAAATCTCGTGATCGATCACGACTCAACTTATGAGAAAGATTTGTAAACGCATACAGAATGATGTGTCATGACCTCATTTGACCTCTACACTAGCATGATCTTGTTTTATACAAATCCTAATCCCTTTTAGACCTAATATGGGTCCTTTAGACAACTTAGAACATAAAGATAAAGAGTGAGAAAGAAATTGGAGGATTGAAAGAAGAGTGGAAAGATTCATTTTCTCCAAGTGGTGGTAAGTTGCTATAACTTAGATCTAGCATAAGATAGTTGTAAATTATTGTTTTTCACCTTAGTTTATAATTTCTAACCATATAATGCTTTGTTTGCTCATAGAAGGAGGAAGGATTGACAAAAACAAGAATTTTGGGAGAGGATTCCTTGGAACATTAAAGGTTTGAGCTACTTGGTGAGTGGATATGCATTTTGTGCACACTTTCCTTTCCTAGGTTCTTAGATTTGTTAAGAATAAACTTTGTTTTGGTGAATTCATCTTTACTCTTAAAAATATTGATTATCTTAAGTTAAACTTAACTTTCTTTGATTGTGTATGTTAGAAAAGAATCTTTACATTGTTTTTATGATTTCTTGAGTTATGGAGCTGTTTCCTTGATGTTGGAGCTTGTGTGTTGGATTAGATGGTCTCCAGTTTAATTAGAAAGGGTGCAGGAGCTTAATTCACATGTGGTGGATGGTTTGGAAGATGTTTGGGTGGTGTATTTCGTTTACCCTTTGATTTTCCTTTTGAATTCTTATATTCATGTACTCTACATGTTTGATAAATTGTCTCTTAATCATTCTTCCATGATTTGCATATCTTTTGAATGCCTTTGGACTCTCTACATGATTCTATTGCTCATAGTAATGGATTTCATATATCTTATGTTAATCCATGTTGATTTGGGTTAATCCTATTGATTCTCATGTTAGAATCTTAAATCTTTGATACATCACATTGGGTTTTGCATCATTTGGGGAGATTAGTGGCATAAGCATGTTGTCTTTGGCATGGTTTACTTCAATATTTTTGAAAGACATTTTACTTAGATTTTCTACATGAGTTTTGGAGCTTTTTGGCTATTTGATTTTATTATCATTGGTATTTGACACAAAATGACTTTACTTTCATAAGTATCTTATATCTCTTTGGATTGGTACAAACATCTATATTTGCATATTGGTATTTGGCCTCCTTATATGTGATCTATCATTTCAGTTTTGGAAATATTTATGAGTTTGCATACGTGAATATTTTACACATGAAATACTTATGTAGTTGTTACATTAGTTTACATAAGCATGGTTTTGAACATATTGGTTTGGAATATTTGGATATGATATAATACCCCGAAGAGGGTTGGGCCTTATGGTCTTAGGTACCTTATCATCAAGTCACATCAATAGGTGAAGGGGCTATATATTTGTTTAGTGATTTTAGGTACTCTATCATTGGGTCACATCAATAGGTGAATGGGCTATATACTTAATGATTTTAGGTACCCTACCATCGGGTTATATCAATAAGTGAAGGGGCTACATACTTACTCAGTGATTTTAGATACCTTATCGGCTATACTTGCTTAGTGATTTTAGATACCCTACCGTCTGGTCATATCAATAGGTGAATTGACTATATACTTGTTTAATGATTTCAAGTACCCTGTCGTCGAATCACATCAATAAGAGAATGGACTATATACCTGCCTAGTGATTTCAAATACTCTATTGTTGGATCACATCGATAGGCGAATGAGCACTAGTTGCTTAGTGAAACCTTAGGTACCCAATCACTAGGTCACATCAATAAGTGAAGACAACCTTAATGGTCCAACACCTGATTTGGTTTTATTGGAGACCCTACGTGGGTTATATGTTTTACTTTATTGGAAACCCTACATGAATTACATGCATTGGATTTATCAGAGACCCTTCATGATGTATTATTATTTATGATTTAAATTTTAGTTTGAGACCCAAAATGGGTTCATTTGATTTGGTTTTGGTATTTGACGGGTATTCTTATGGGTTGGTACATGGTAAGTAGTATCTAGTATATGGCATATAGTATGTAACATATGCATGGTTCGGTATTGGTTCATTTTGGTTACTCACATTATTATCTTGTAGCCTAATCATACATTGAATCGTAGCAAGGATATATGTTTGACATATTCATTGCACTTGCACATGCACTTTGATCCCTTATTGTATCTTGATTCATCCTATTTGCTATTGTGATTATCTTTGGCCTCCCTTGTATTGTATAAATTGCATACCCTCCTACAAAGTCCATCAAGCTTACCCCAATTGACACCTCCTTCAGATGAGGAGTGAAGGATAGGTACCGTTCATTGTTGCTTGGGACGTAGCCGTGTACAATGTGTTGGGCGATCTAACCTAGATTTATTTTCCAGTCATTAGTTTACCGTTTGGTTGTACTTCATTCTAGTGTTTTGGATGGGCCCGTTTAAGTGATGATGTATATAATTTGATTATGGGTTTGTTGATGCCCCTTTACTTTTGTAATGAGAGATTTGGGATATGATATGTACATATTTCAGCTGTAGTTGATTTAGTTAATTGTCATTATTATTTCGTTCTAATATGATTGGTTAAATGGATGACATGGATAAAAGAAAAATAAAATGAGATAGAGAAAGGGGTGCCACACCTTGAACACGGGATCTCTTGGCATTAAAATACGGGTTCGGGGCATGTTACCCAGTGTCATAGATCTGGGTTCGGGCCCACTCCACTGCCCATGGATTCAGGTCGTGACAACATCTCAATCAGAGAACCACAAGAGGAAGGTTAGTAAGAAATTATCACAAATCTCATCCAAAGCTATCAAATTCTTCTAAATCCTAAAAAAATGGCAAACCCATTGTCAAAGACAGTTAAATCCAAAATGGGAAGAAATCTTCAAAAAGAAACAAGAAGAGATCAACAATAATATCAATTAAGGAGATTTTGGGAGAAAAGTTACCTCATTTGGAAGGGCCATTCATCAATTACCTAGCTAGAAGGAAGAATAGTGTACCACCAATCCAAGATTGAAAGCTCCATCCAACAAAAAGATGTTGATGCTAGCACCCATAGTTGGATTGAATATAGAAAGACAAATGAAGACCATCATTCATTATAGGAAACCCAACTACACGAGATCTCAGGACAACTTCCAGGCTTTACTAGAGGAAATAATGATGAAGGATTTCCTTCTAAGAGAGTTAGACACGGCAGGGATGGTGGAGAAATGGATTATTAACCTAAAGATGAGTAATATGTCTCTTTTGTCCTTGATGAACAAAAAAAAATGAATATGAACTGGTTTGGCTTTGAACCAAAACAATGGGGCACAGGATTAGTCAATTTCAAAGAAAAAATAATTGTTAATGAAGAGAAATGTGAAAATAATAAGAAGAAAGAGTTCAAGGATAGATGCAATAAAAAGCCTCTCAATAGAGAATCGACAAATCAAGTGAAAAGAAGGGGTAAAAGGTTATAGAATCAGATTGAGGAGATTGAATGGGTTGCAGAATCAAAGAAAGGCCGAAAAAAAAAAAAAAAAAAAAAAGGTGAAGAGGTACTTTCAAACATTTACTCTTCTGAATTTATTTCAGAAATAAAGATATGTCTTGATCCCTTGAAAGATTTGTGTGCTTACCAGTATACTAATATTTTGAATACTAAAATAAAAAAGAAAAAAAATACAATACCCTCTATAATTTTTCCAAGAAACACATGGGAAATACTACTAGGCACTTAAAGAGAAAAACAATAAAGCAAGGAAACGAACCAAAAATCAGAGGGGGTTTACTAGTGGGGAGTATCTTGAAGGAAAAAACACATAGTCAAAGAAAAAATAATAACATAAATGGAAGGTTTGTAAAAACCAATAAACGCATTCCAGTGTTTGTCCCACAATAACACTGGAGGGATCAGTGAACATAATAGCATGAAACTATCAGGAAATTAGGAAACCCTGAACAATTCATGCACTAAGGCTCTATTTGATTGCATGGGAAGTAGGAGAATTGAAGTGAAGTGAAGTAAGGTGAAGTAAAGTGAAGTGAAATATGATTTCCCTCACCTTCCAAAAGGTGTTGGGTTGCTATTGGAAAGTTGAGGGGAAGTTAAATTTTTTCAAAAGGAAATGCAACAATTCAAACCTTTTTTATTTATTTACGGAAAATACAAGTTCCATTTTTTGGAAAGTGGTTAGAAAAACTCATTTTCCATCTCTAAAACTTTCTACACAATCAAACATGAAGACATTTGTGCATTTATGAAAGTTGATTTACTTTTCAACAAAATTTTCTATTTCCCATGCAATCAAATAAAGCCTAAGGGAGCTAGTTTGCTCAAAAAACCCGAGCATAATCTTTATAGTAGAAATCAAATATAATGAACAAAAAGTACAACAAAGGGAGAAAGTAGGAAATAACTAGTGCAACAAAAATCTATACTTCGAAGATCCAAACAAGAGAAGAAAAAAAAAACCTAGGTTGAGTCAGGTAAAGAATAACAAAAATTACAGTTGTGCTGAATTTTAAACCAAGTTATTATTGAGGTTTGTAAAGGAGACTAGCCTATATAAATTGGGTTTGGGTATTTGGATACCCATTAACATCCCTAAATTAGATGTCTAGGAGCATTCGATCAGCATCTTTATGGGTTCCTGCTCGTCAAAGAGGGAGTCCATCAACTAAACAAAGATATTTCATTTTTTTACTTTTGGGAAGGCCATTCGAGCCCTGCGACATCATAGTGGGACTAATACTATAGGTGATGCAGACTGTCGATGCATACACTGCAAAATGCTATCAAATGGGATTATTATTATTTTTTAGTAAATAACAGGATTATGTTGGAGTGATAGATATGTTCAAAGTTATCTTAGTAAGTTTTAGGTTTATATACAAATTATTGGTGCTTGCTACATTTTTTGTTTGTATCAAAATATACTTAAATGCTACAAAAGGAAACCTTCATTTCTCCTAACTGTTGGTTAGGTCGTTGAACTGACAAGATAATAAAAACCACTTACTAAAATCATCCTCTAGTTCATATAATTTAACAAGAACACTGTCCACAAGTGGTAAATGGCTGACATAAATACGTACTTATAAGATCCTAACCAAAAATAAGATAGAATAAATGAAGAAGCTCTCGGGTACTTGGCTTTTGGTGGCTTTCATAAAAGCCCAACTTAATGACCATTTACTAAAAGTGGCTTATTATTTAATGCATTTAGTAAATACTCAGTGTTTCATTTACTTCTAGTTCTTATTTATTTAAGAACCTTGGAGTTATTAAGGCAATACAACCCACCATTTCAAATTTTCAAGAAAAAACAAAATCAAATCAAATGAACCTTCTTATATTTAAGAATAAAAAAGAAAAAGAAGAGATTTTTTTTCTTAGAAATGGAGTGCAGATGCTAAGATAGATATCTTCACTCAAAAACCTCCAAAAAAGAAAACAAAAAAAAGCCATACGCACAAAGATTGGGACTTCAGGTATGTTAAACAGAAGTGTGAAAATGACCAGTAAAAGAGCATGTAAATTTAAAAATAAAAATAAAAAATACACGAGATAATGCTTTTTATCATATTTTTCTCGTATAATGGGACATTGATATATTGAGTTAAAGGAAGATGAAGGTAAATTATCTAAAAATAACCGCCACAATATCTCAATTGATAACATGGTCAAGTAGCACTTGCCACGTAGATTATGAGCAACCCATCTATGAAGAACATATCTGCTCATATTAATATGCAATTTATCTTTTCTTCTAAGAGGAGAGGATGGAAGAAAGAGTTATTATTGAGGTTTGCCAAGGAGACTAGCCTAGATAAATTGGGTTTGGGTACTTGAATACCCATTGACATCCCTAAATTAGATGTCTAAGAGCATTTGATCAGCATCTTTATGGGTTCCCGCTAGTCAAAAAGGGAGCCCATCGACTAAACAATGATATTTCATTTTTTATTTTTGGGAAGGCCATTCAAGCCCTGCCACATCATAGTGGGACCAATACTATAGGTGATGCAAACCGTCGATGCATACACTGCAAAATGCTATCAAATGGGATTATTATTATTATTATTATTTTGGTAAATAATGGGATTATGTTGGAGTGATAGATATGTTCGAAGTTATCTAGTAAGCTTTAAATTTATATACAAATTATTGGTGCTCGAAGTTACCTAGTAAGTTTTAAGTTTATATACAAATTATTGGTGCTTGCTACATTTTTTGTTTGTATCAAAATATACTCAAATGCTACAAAAGGAAACCTTCATTTCTCCAAACAGTTGGTTAGGGCGTTGAACTGGCAAGATAATAAAAGCCACTTACTAAAATCATCCTCTAATTCATATAATTTAACAAGAACACCGTCCACAAGTAGAAAATGGCTGACATAAATATGTACTTATAAGATTCTAACCAAAAATAAGATAGAATAAATGAAGAAGCTCTCGAGTACTTGGCTTTTGGTGGCTTTCATAAAAGCCCAACTTAATGACCATTTACTAAAAGTGGCTTATTATTTAATGCAT
>JAOXJP010006248.1:0-18069 GCA_025762735.1 Platanus orientalis | reverse complement strand
ATGATACGTAGATCACTTAAAAGGGAATCCATTGATGTGCCTTTAAAGCAAGGCTCCTCAAAAGCCCAAAATGCCACCTGAGTATTGATGCGTTCAGTCAATTGACGCACCGATCTTTTCTTATCTTGGAATATCCTCAAGTTCCTTTCCCCCCAAATTGACTATATAATGACGAAGGGGAGATATCTCCATAAAACCTTGTCTCACTTTTTAAACGAGGTAGCAGACCAACTCCTTAATAGATCCATAGTCTCCAAAGGCAATGCTAAGGATACACCAAATTAGCTAAGGAAGAACCACCATATTTCCAGCGCATATGGGCAACGTATGAATAAGTGATTGACAGTTTTACCCTCTTACATACATAAATAGCACACATGAGGTAGAAGACACCAACCTTTGCATCTACGTTGAATCAAATCACTTGTGTTAACACATTTATGAGCTACCTCCCAACACAATGCTTTGTAACGAGGACTATGGTTTTTCCAAATGGAACTGGATGGGAAAGGGAAGAAAGGAGAGACAACATTAGACAGATATGAACAATCAATTAGCTTTTTACGAAAAGAATGAGTAAAAAGCCCACTTGATGTAAGAGTCTAAATGCGGGAGTCGGAGGATATAGGATCAACAAAAACTTCGGACAAGGAAAGAAGCAGAGAAACCTCCTCAATCTCATAATCTCTCAAACCTCTACGAAGGCCAAAATCCCATGACACACTAGAACTAGGAGGGGGCAATGAATAAAAGCAGGAGATCGGAAGACCTTTTTTTGATGAAATGGAGAAGATCCTTTCAAATTTAGAAGCCAGCACTACATCACCCCACCACTTGTCCTCCCAGAATTTGATCATTTCACCATTTCCCAAATCATATCTGGTATAGTCAATGAACCGTGGATATATCATGCCAATATTCTTCCATGGACAAGCAATTTTTGCTCTGCCCCCTGGTTTAGAATCCCATCCATTATCATGCAACCCATATTTAGCCTTTATGACTGACTGCCACATACTACCATTTTCCTTAGGGAACCGCCATAGCTACTTTGCCAGTAAAGCATCATTCCTTAGTGAAATATTACCCAGCCCTAGTCCCCCCATTTCCAATGGCTTACATACCATGTCTCATCTCAGTAAATGGTCTCTTCTTTTATCCCTTTGTTTCCATAGGAAGTCTCTTTGCATTTCTCAATAGATTTAATCATTTTACTAAGGGCCTTCAAGATATACAGGTAATATGTTGGGAGATTGGATAGTGTTGATTTTATCAATTCAATTCTACCACCCATAGAAATATAGTTTTTTTTCCACAAGCTCAATCTCCTTGACATTTTAATATTTTATAGGCCAAGACTCCTACTCACATCCCAATAATCCTGCATAAACTGACAATTCTCCTTCCTCCAAATTTAGACTAGCCACCTTGCATTTCTCCAACTTTATCCTTAGTCCAGATATTCTTTCAAAGCTCCTCATGATGGATCTTAGCTTAAGGACAAAATTCTGAGAAGCCTCACTAAATGATATCGTATCATCGGCAAACTGTAGATGAGAAACTAAAACTTGTCCATTACCGACCCCAAATCCTTTTATTATCCTCTCTCCTCCGCACTTCTCATCAGTTTACTAAAAGTGTTAACCACAATTGTGAATAGAAATGGGGAAAGGAGATCATCTTGTCTTAAGCCCCTCTTATCCATAAAAAAACCTGTTGAAGTTCTATTTATCAATATCGCATAGTGAACCGATGAAATACACTCCCTTATCCATTTTCTCCATCTTCGGCCAAAGCCTTTCAGACCCATGACATAATCCAAAAATTCTCAATTTACATGATCATATGCTTTTTCTAGGTCCACTTTACACACAATTCTTTTTCTCCCTTTAGTTTTCATTTTCTCGACACATTCATTGGCTATAAGAATCTTATCAAGAATTTGCCGATCTTTAACAAAGGCCCCTTGTGAGGAGGATGTGATGGTCCCCATTACTTCCCTAATTCTTTTAGAAAGAACCTTCGAAATAATTTTGTAAACGTTACTAATGAGACTGATTGGCCTAAAATCCTTAGGCTGTAGTAATCCTTCCTTTTTTGGGATGAGGGCAATGAAGGTTGAATTCATACTCATGTTGACAGTGCCCCAATCAAAAAATTCATCAAACACTTTCATAATGTCATTTTTAAGCACTTCCCAACATGACTTGTAAAAAGCCATAGTGAACCCATCCGACCTAGGAGATTCTCGCCATCCATCTCCACAATAGCTAAGTGCAGTTCCTCTTCCGAAAATCTTCTCTCAACTATGTCCGCCTCTGAATTTGAAATGGTCTCCCACTCCAAACCCTCAACCCTTCTACAAGGATTTAGAGGAGAAGAATATAAAGTAGTGAAGTGTTGGATAAAGGCATTTTCAATTTCATCTGGGATCTGGGTTATCTGTGGGTTGATCATTCAAGTAAATTCTATTAATTTGATTCTTTATCCTTTGGGCATTAGTCATTCTATGGAAAAATTTAGTGTTGCCATCTAGTTCTTTGAACCACCCGAATCTAGCATTTTGTCTCCACTTGATTTCCTCATTTCTTATAATCTTCTCATATTCAAGTTTAAGTTTCTTTCTTTCTTCCCATTCCAATGTAATCAAATCCCGTTCCTCCTCCTATCTGTCTAGGATCTCCAATTCTAATGATATCTTGGTTTTTTCCTTCCTCAATAATGTCAAATACCTCTTTGCTCCATCTCCACAATCTATTTTTTATGTTTTGTAATTTCTTCATGAACAAGAATCCACACCAATCCTCATCTTGGCAACTCATCCACTAATTTAAAATCGAATCATGGAATTTTGGATGAGAGATCCACATGTTTTCAAACCAGAAAGGGGAGGGACCTCTCCTAAAGACCAGGTGATAAAGGAGAATATGAGTGTGGTCCGACGTCACTCTAGGCATTGCACTCTGAGAAGGAATCCTGAATCGCATCTCCCACTCTTGGGAGAACAAAAATCTATCCAATTGGCTACAACTTGGGGATGATTGGAAATTAGACCAAGTGTACTTCACATTTAGAAGAGGAGAATCAATGAGAGCACAATCACTTATGAATTTATTGAAGCCCCTCATCGATTTTGTGGATCTAGACCCCCTCTCTTATCTTGTGACTCCTTTATAGCATTGAAATCACCCCCCAAACACTAAGGGATATCCCATAATGCCTTAATATCCGACATTTCAAGCCAAAATGACTCCCTTTCATATGGTCTAACCGGTCCATATACCGATGTTAAACACCACAATGTATCATCCTCCTTATTCTTGAATTTTATTGAAATTGTATAAGCCCCTGGTAAAGTATCCATCATCTCATAACAATCTTCTTTCCACATAACAATCTGTCCACCTGAGGCACCAAATGAAGGTAGAAACACCCATTTCTTATTACGAATACCCCATAAACTTTTAATCCATATGTTGTCCACCGATTCCAGCTTAGTTTCTTGAAACATTACAATATCCACCCTAGCTCTCTTGAGCGCTGCTTTAATGAGAGATCTCTTTCTAGCGCTCCCTAAACCCCTCACATTCCAGGAGAGAATCTTCATTGACAACTCCTCGATCCTCGTGACGGACGAGAACCTTTAAATCCCGAATGGCAATCATAATTAATCCCAGTACTCAACTTATCTATTTCCCTTCTTCTCTTGTTACCTTCCAATTTTGGACTTATAGGAATTGATTTTATACCCAGCTCTTTTTCTACATTATCCATCTCATCCTGAATCAGCATATCATTGATCTCCCCATTTTCCAAAGACCCATTCAACATTCTATTCTCAGTATTCAAGAGGAAAGAGAAAAAAGGACAAATACTGCCCATTTGGCAATTCATAATATTCCTCCCAATTTGCAAGCACTTAGAAGAGATCATTTCAGACACCCTTTTCTTCCATCGACTCCAATACCAAGTTCAATAAAGCTTCCGGCAACTCTGGAGACATACCTTCACTCACAATAGTATGTCTCAAGGTCTTACCAGTCTCCTACATATACTCATGGAATAGAGAAGAGTGCAAGTTGGGAGACATAGGAATAGGAATACCAGGGGATGCAGTGGGGATGGAATTCTTAGGAGAACAGAGAGAGTAATAATTAGAAGAAAGACAGGGAGAATGGTTCGAATTACCTGGAGAGTCTGCAATAGAAGGAGTAACAGTTGCACTAGTTATTAGTTGTCTGGGGGAACTCAAAGCATGTGTACTCACAAGTGATACTTCATCGTCTACACCACAGTCATCCGCTACCAAATGAAGATGCCGACTCTGCTGGGCAGTATCGATCACGATTTCAAGCGAGCAATCTTGTATCAGCTTCACCTCTGCAGCCGAAACTGGAGAATAAGGGGAAGAATTTGATTGAAAGATGTCCAAGTTCAATTGTCCCTCCGCACCAACCATTTCATCCAATCTTTCAGATCTACAAGAGCATCCCACACTGCCAATACTGGAAGAGGAAGACGATTCCAACTTAAAAACTCCATCCTCCGAATCATCTTCCCCAGAATTGGGTTTTCTACAGAATCTAAGGTTTGACCTACTAGGAAGATGACCCGGTGTGGGCTCCCTTTCGATTCCCTCGTCACTGCCTTCACATTGCTCACCTCCGAAAACGATGTTCACTTTGAAGCTTGTGCCAGCCAACTCCACTATCGATGTTTCCACTGGCAGAACATATTTGCCAAGGATAGACTTCCCCCCACAATCAAGTAGGGAGGTGAAATCCCTCGTCGATGTTTTAGGAGAAGGAGGAGACATATAAGTTGCAGGTCTCCAACTGAGATTTTCCCCTCCTGTAGCTTCCATCCTCTTATTGATGCCCTTAATAATTTTACGATCACCTAGGCCCATCGGCCCATTTCCAACCAAAGGCCCCAAAATCAGCCCATTCGAGCCTAAGGGATGAGGTCCAAACAACCCCAAATGTCCCACATAGCCCAGAGAACCACCACCTAGGTTCAAGTTAGGCTTGGAATAGGATTTGGCTAACTTATCTTCAATAGCCGCACATTTTGGATAAGACTTTTCCTTGATTTGAGTTTTAAAATTTAAACACCCCTTCACCTTACCACCACGCCATTTGTTAGGCTCAGATAACAAAGTAGGGCCCACTATTTGTTTTCTTTTTCGATGCCACTTGACGTGTGTCTTGCCTTCTGACACTTCTTCCATTTCCATCTCCTCTTTTCTCACCCGCATCGAAGTCCACAATCAGTGGCAGCCAATCTCCGCCACCGGAGAACTTCAATGAAGCATTAAAGTCCTCATTCTGATCCATCACTTTAATAATCGAGACCCAAATGTGCTATGTGTTCTCCCCATCTCTGAAATGGATTACTCGCGGTATACCAGCCCTAGATACAACAGCGACTAAGATCCGAGCTTTTGTAAGGTCTTCCAAGGATTTTGTTGCCTCTGATATCTTCACCAAACCACCACATGCACCCCCTATGACCTCAAGAATGTCGCACCGCCAAAGATGGAAGGGCAAGACAATAAGCCCTAACCAGCAACCCGTGTCGGCACATCCAACACCCTTAATGTTTACTTCCGGTTTCCATTCGTAGTGTAATACCGAAAGCTCTCTTAAGTTGTTCAGAGACTCCTTCAAGGGGATGGATAAGTTATATAGGATGGCTCTTTGGCAATCAAATGGATAAAGGGAAATCCTCATTCTCAGCACATTTTGTAGAAGATCACACACTTCATTCCACTCTAGATTAAAGCCAACGATTTCAACAATCCAAGATGCATCCCAATCCACAATTGATACATTACCCCCCTAAATGATGGGTTTACCATACCCAGTGACATTAACATTCTTCATGTTCCATGGGTGCGAAGATGCAGGTTTATTCCATGGGTTCTCGGTTACTGACTCCCCCTTGGTAAAAGGGTATTTTACTTGCAATTTCCTCAAGAATGATATGAAACTACTCCAACCCGACCCTTCTTTGCCGCAAGGAATACAGATCCGCATGCCATTTTTACTTCCCTAAAGGCAACTAAGGGCAATAAAACATCCATTAGCGTTTTTCCTTACCTCCAAAAGGAGGGCTCTATTTGATTCCCTGGGTTTTCTCCATAATGGCCCATTTTCACCATGCTTACAGGCCTCCAGGATACTACTAGTTAACCAATCCAAAGTATTTGGAATCACCGTTATGATCCTCTTTCACATTCCACAATCTTGGTTTGTAATGTGGCCTGGAAAAACAACTTTAGAAACCTTTTTCTTTCTATCGTTACCTCCATCGCCGCTTGCTTGCTTGATATTTTGAGTTAAAGATTCTCTAATTCTTTGCAGAGACTCACAAAGGCAGATCAGGTTTGTTAGAGCTTCTCAAATACTTCCTTGGGATTGAAGTTGCTAAATCCAAGGATAATCACTTTCTATCTCAGCACAAATGTGTTAAATCTCCTTTAAGACTTTGGGATGCTAGGATGTAGACCTTGTGATACTCTCATTGAGCCTACCCATTGCCTACATGCAAATGAGGGCCACCGATTTATTAATATTAGGCATTATTAGAGACTCGTAGGGAAGCTTATCTATTTGACTTTGACTAGACCAGTTATTTCTTATGCAGTTGGAGCAGTCAATCAATTTATACATGCTCCCACAAACAAGCATCTTAAGGCAGCATACCAGATCGTTCTATCACCTGAAGAAAATTCTAAGTCAAGGACTCTTTTATGGTAGAAGACATGATCTTCGAGTAGAAGCATTCACTAATACAAATTGGAAAGCATACCCATCTATTCATGTATTCTTTCTTTTTAATAAAAGAGGTTATATGTATTGTTGAGGAGGTGTTCTTTCTCCATATGATTCCCCCAATTCTTCTCCCTTTATTCATCTTCTTCCTCTTACAAACCCTACCTTATTCCATACAAATCCCTTACAATCTTGTAGGCACACCTAAACAAAATGGGGTAGAGAGAATACCGTCATCTTATTGAGATTACTAGGGCTCTCTTGTTCACCATGCATGTGCGGAAGCCTTCTTGGTTTGTGGCTCTACAAGCTACCACCTAATTGATGAACCGAATGCCCTCTCGTGTCATTGCTTTTAAATCTCCAATTAAGCCACTCTCAACTCCTCAGCTATTTCATCTTCCTCTAAAGACTTTTAGTTGTATTTGTTTTGTCAATGTGCCTAAGTTTGAGCGTAATAAATTGGATCTTAAAGCCCTTACATATATTTTCCTTGATCATGCCACAAGTCAAAACGGGTATAAGTGTTATCATCCTCCTACTTGTATCCTTGGGTATAACAATCTTTGAATCATTTTCATTCTTTTCTTTAAAGTATACATCTCTTTGAGGGAAGAGTTAAAATAAAGAGATGTCTTCTCCTATACTACAATTGTATGCCCTTCATATTCATTTGATGGTGATAATAGAAAAATAGGTGGTGTTGATAGTCAGAGGGAGATTGAAAAATATAATAAAGAATTAAGGTGCATGTGAAAACAAAAAATGGAAATCAAAGACCAAGTTCCTTCCCAAGAAGCTTCTTTGGATCCTACTAGAAAAAGGTACCCCTTTTTCTCCTTCTCATCATTGAGATGTCCTTGATGATTCCACAATTCCCACTACTTTCAGGAAGGGTGTTTGTTCTTGTACCATGCAACCTTTGTCTAACTTTGTGTCATATAATGTGTTAATTCCTTCATTCCATTCTTTTGTCTCTGTCTTGTCTTCTGTGTTTGTGTCTTGCAATGTTTCAGAAGCTCTCTCCCAACTAGCATGGAAAGTTTCCATAGAAGAAGAGATGAGGGCCTTTAACAAGAATTATATACTTAAAAGATGGTAGATCTTCCCAAAGGCAAAGAACCAGTTGGGTGAAAATGGGTGTTTACCATAAAGAACCAATCCGATGGTTCAATAGAAAGATACAAAAATAAGATTGATGGCAAAGGGGTATACGTAGACATGCATTGATGATGCAGGACAGTTTGTAGAGCTATTGAAGTCCTATTGGCTATGGGTCCAACAACAAACTCAAGATAGGTTAGGAACTAGCCAAACATATGATTTAAAAGATATCAATTTGAGGTTTTGTCAAATCTGGAAATTCTGGGCAGAATAGAGAAAGTATTAAGAAAATGATGTTTAGCTAATCCGAATGAAACCATATTTGGCATGCAACTAGGGAATCAAATGAAAAAAAAGTTCACAAAATTTTAGACCCAAAGGATAAGTCTAGGTCTATGAAAGATTCAAAATTCAGACCTAAGATAAAAGATGAAGAAAGATAGGGAGGCCCAGCCTCAACCCAAGAGAAGAAGAAGAGAGACACCAACAGCCCAGCTGTATGGTGTACTAGAGAAGCTTGGCCTCAACCAAGGTTTAAACAAGGGAGGCCTAGCCTCAACCTCAACACAAAGCCCAACTTCGAAGAAAAACAATAACTCAACTCCATTCAACTTGTTGGAGAGTAATCCCTTATATAGAATACAATGTTTGGTAGCCAAGAAACTACCATAAAAGAAAATTTGAAACTATCTTAAAAGAAATAGAAACTAACAATTAGGCTAATCTTTTAAAATCCTAGCCTTTCCAAATTTAGAAAAATTTTATTCTCCTACCCACCTACATTATAAGTCAACCCACACACATGCTAAAAGGAGACAGCTCATGAGAATCTAAAAGGATTCTTAGCGTTGTTAACTAGCACAAGTGGGACCCCAATTGATTCTCACTTTATTACAAAATAACCGCAAACATAAAAAATAAAAAAAAACAAGTACCCCCTTACATGTTCATGCCACCCCTTTTTAGCCTTTAGTTGCTGCACTCCTTAGCCGAAACGTGGATCCCTTGATCATCCATGATCATTGATGCTGGTCCCATCAATGTTCAGATTGCATATTTTATTGTTGAGCACCTATCCTCCTTGTAGTCTACGGCTGGGGAAGCATATATAAATGCATCAACATGAAAGGCTATCTTATTGGAAAGATATGCTTCATGTATGCATGGATCACACAGAATTGTTTTGTCATCAAATGCTTGGTTGTCTTCACCATCCAGCTCATCACTAACCTCAACAGCAACTTTGCAATCTTCTTCATCTGATGTCTT
The DNA here is from genome assembly GCA_025762735.1 of Platanus orientalis. NCBI lineage: Eukaryota > Viridiplantae > Streptophyta > Magnoliopsida > Proteales > Platanaceae > Platanus > Platanus orientalis. The sequence goes on along the minus strand of JAOXJP010006248.1, from coordinate 8,920 downwards.
GTTAGTCTCTTCATTGTATTCCACAAATGGTGGTTCAGCATAAGTCTCCATCATAGGTTCATTGGGTTCATCGTCTTCATCTAACACATATTTGTTAAGAAGTCTTCGAAAAAGTAATTCATATTTGCTTCTTAGAATACGATACTCTTCTGTCTGCATGATCTTCTTATCTTTCCAATCATATTTGAGTAGCTCACCCTGTACATTGACTCCTCCAAATTGTACCTTCCAAGTTCTCAATTTCGATATAAACTTATAAGTTGGTTCGATGATACTTCCCAACAATATATGGGATAAGCCATTGTTCGGCTGGAACGATTTTCTCTGATACCAATTTGATGTAAGACAGCTTGTGGGGCTGTTCAAATCATACAGGTTAAGTGCCCTTCAAATAGAATGAATCACAAAACAAGATGCTGGACAGATTACTTCAATTTAAGTAGACACAGAAGGAACTGATTGCAAACCTTACAAACATCTCCAGTTCATTCCATGGGTAGATGAGTTTAGTAACCTTCAATGGCCCACAACTAGGCAATGATACAAGTCAAATTTCTCATTCAACAGTTGAAGAAATCTCATAGGATACAACAACTATCGAAATAATGATAAGCTTGAGCTTCTTCAAAACAATCAATTCTCCATCCCAATCGTTGGGGGAGGGGGGTTTATATAGATTACACAACCTTTCTATTTTTGGAAACCCATATTCCCTTCCTAAAATCCCACTTTCTAATTCCTAAAACTATTCCTTATTAGTAATTACCAAGACATAAAACTTGCCAAAACAGAAAGATCCTAACACCTAACACATCTTCCTAAATAAGAAACTAAAATCCAGTAATCTTAAGAAAACCAAATAACCCCCCTTGTGGTGCTATCAACCAGCACTTACTGGCCCATTTATCAGTTTAAAAAATACAAAATTACATAAAAGACCTCAGAACTAAATACTCAAACTACCCTGATCTGATACACTTGTCATCCTCCTTTTCTTGTTGGGTGGAAATAGACTGTAATCAGCAAAGGAACTGCTTACTAAGTCCACATCATTCCCCCCAGGTTGGACAGAATTCGACCAAGAATTCAAACGTAAACTTGAACTGTGATGATAACAGTTGTTCTGTGTAACGCTAGTAGAATTTTTAAACCTCTTGGGACGTCTCGGCATCTCTTGTGGATCTCCAATAAGACATCCCATTTGTTGGAGGGTAATGGAATTCTCGATGGCATCGTAAAGGACCTTATTAGCAAATTGCCATGCATGCCCCAATAGAAGATCATAGGAATCGAAGTTGCTAACGTAGCATATGGCAGTGTCATGATAATCATCCATGCAAAAGGTCACGTACACCAGATGATCCAAGTGTTCACAATACTTAAAATTGAAGGCAGGAATCATAGCAGGCCTCTCCTCTCCAACTTCATCAAACTATAGTAACCCACCATCCGAGAAGAAATAAGGATCCGCTATCAACGACTATGTGGGCAGCAACATCGTGGTTGTGATTGTAAAGTCAGCCACAATGACAGAAAATGTCTAAATGAATGAGAGGTTACCGCTTGGCCTTGGCCCTGGCCCGAAGAGACCTCTTGGGCATATGAATGATAATGACATAACAATCATCAAGATCGCTATCATTATATGGAAGCAACCTACAGTCATTCTTGTCATCCTGATCGGATTCCTCGTGTTCTTTGTCAATAGAAGTAGTAACTTTATTTTCAAAAGACACTGGCTTATCATTCAGTATGATTTGCCTCCTATAGTTGGGGAAATCTCAAGCGATATGCCCTTGTTGGCCACACTTATAGCAACTTTCACCTTGACGCTGTGTCCCCCTATGGTTCAAGAGCTGGTTTAATGGACTCAAGGTGTCAAACTCTCTTGTCAATTTGTCATCCCATAGCCTTCACCTTTCGCTCTGATTGTCTCGCATGCAGGTATGCCTCATCAATGGTTTGTAGGGAAAAGTATGAAAGATCAAATTTAATTTCTTGCAACCCATTGATAAATCTCACAATACTTTGTGCAACGGGTCATCAAGCTGGGCTCATAAAAAGAATTTATAAAACTTCGAAGTATAAACATCCACGTCTCGATCACCTTGCCGGTGATTTTGCAGCCTTTCATCTAGATCCCTGGTATAAAATAAAGGCACAAATCTGTTAGTCATAATTTCCCTCATCACCTCCCACGTACGGATAGGATCACATCATCTACACTGCCGTTGACGAAACTAGTTTTCCCACCATATGGCTACAAATCCTTTGAAGCGAATTGTAACCAAAGGGACCTTGTGATCCTCTGATGGAGCATGAAATTGGAAAACACTTTTAACTTGAGTGAGCCAATCAAAGAATGTATCAGCATCTCCTTCTCCAGTAAACTCAGGTAAGTCCATCCAAATGGCATAATCTGACTTGGATGAATGGCTAGTAGTATTGGGTTGTTGGGATGATGATCCAACATTGACTGAGGACTTCAGATATGATTTTTTATAAGAAGATCAAAATACTTGAGAAGTTCTTCCACCCAACCCACTAACCGAGTATACTGCCCCTTAAGATCAATAAACTCACCCTTAAAAGTAGTAAAATGAGAACTTAACTCAGCGTTGCTCACCATGGTAACAAGCAACAAATCAATTAGGGAACTATTTGCTCTGATACCAGTTTGATGCAGGACAGCTTTTGGAGCTATTGAAGTCCTGTGGGTTATGGACCCAACGGTAGACTCAAGATATGTTAGGAACTAGCCAAACATATGGTTCAAAAGAGATCAATTCGAGGTTTAGTCAAATATAGAAATTGTGGGCAGAATAGAGAAGGTCTTAAGAAAATGAGGTTAAGCTAATCCGAATGAAAGAAAATTTGGCATGCAACTAAGGAATCAAATAAAGAACAAGTTCACAAAATTTTCAACCCAAAGGATAAGTCTAAGTATATGAAACATTCAAAACTCAGACCTAAGATAGAAGAAGTAAAAGAAGAAGGAAGAAAATAGGGAGGCCCTGCCTCAACCCAAAAGAAGAAGAAAAAGAGAGATGCCAACAGCCCAGCCGTATGGTGTACTAGGGAGGCCCGGCTTCAACCTAGGTTTGAACAAGGGAGGCCCAACCTCAACCTCGACAGAAAGCCCATCTTTGAAGGAAAACAATAACGCAACTCCATTCAATTCGTTGGGGGGAGTAATCCCTTATATTGAATACAATGATTGGTAGCCAAGAAACTACCTTAAAAGATAAATAGAAACTATCCTAAAAGAAATAGAAACTAACTAGACTAATCTTCCTTAATCCTAGTCTTTCCAAATTTAGAAAGATTTTATTCTCCTACCCACCTACATTATAAGTCAACCCACACATTTGCTAAAAAGGAGACAACTAATGAGAATCTTAAAGGATTCTTAGAGTTGTCAACCAGCACAAATGGGACCCCCATTAATTCTCACTTTATTACAAAATAACTCCAAACTTAAAAAAATAACAAATACCACCTTACATGCTCATACCACCCCTTTTTAGCCTTTATTTACTGCACTCCTTAGCTGAAACATGGACTCCTTGATCATCTATGATCATCAAGCTTCTTCTTGGTGATCCAATATGCTCCTACATCAATTGATTACTAAGAGACCTTTGATTCATTTGCTAAGATGAACTCTATACGAGTTTTTATCTCACTTGCAGCCAACTAAGAATGGTCTTTGAGGTAATTTGATGTGAAGAATGCATTCTTGCATTGGGACCTTGAAGAAGAAGTATACATTAAGCCACCTCCTGGCATGGTGTATTCAATAGAGAAATGAAAGGTGTGCAAATTAAAAAAGGCTTTGTATGGCCTTAAACAATCTCTAAAGGCGTAGTTTAAAAGCTTCAGATGTGCTATGGTAAGATATAGGTATACACAATGTCAGGCAGCATTGTCTGTGAAGTGTCAAGGTGATGGGGTGACCGCATTACTTTTCTATATAGACGACATAGTGATAACTAGAAATGATGAAGTTGAAATGAGATGGCTCAATGAGCAATTGGCCAAAAATATTTGAAATTAAGGATTTGGGGCAATTGTAATACTTTCTTGAATAGAAGTAGCTAGTTCCAAGAAAGGGATCTTTATCTCGAAGTGGAAGTATGTTCTTAATCTTTTGCAAGAAAGTGACTTGACAGGATGCAAACCCTATAAGGCCTTGATTGATCCCAAGCATAGACTGAAGGAGCTGAGAGTGATCTTCTAACCGATATAGAAAGATATCAAAGATTGATGGAATGTCTCATATACATATCGCTCACTAGACCGGTTGCTTACACTGTCAGTATTGTCATGCATGCTCACATCTAAAGGCTCTATATAGGATCCTCAAATACCTAAAGGGCTGGCCTCTTATATGCAAGAAGAGGTCATCTCTATGTGGAGGTAAATACAGATGTTGATTAGGTTGATTTCATTGTGGATCACCGATCTACTTCTGGTTATTGTACTTTTGTGTGAAGCAATCTATTCACATGGAGAAGTAAAAAACAATCAGTGGTAGCCAGGTTGAGTGTAGAGGTGAAATTTATGGCACAAGGGGTCTAAGGGTTGATATGGATATGGATGCTCCTAACTAAACTTGGGTTCTCAATTTCAGGACTAAAGAGCCTCTATTGTAATCAATATCGCAGATAACCCAGCCCAGAATAATCAAACTAAACACATGGAGGTATACCATCACTTTATCAAGGATCATCTAAAGTTCAGAACCATTTGTATGCCATATATGAAGATTCAAAAATCAACTTGCAGATGTCTTCACCACCAAGCTCCATAGTATACAGTTCACTTATATTGTTAACAAGCTGGGAATGTGGGATTTCTATTCTCCAACTTGAGGGAGAGTGTAGGTATACCATTAACATGTTTATTTGAGAGGATGGTATTATAGTAATATTTCTGACATTTATGTTAAGAGTTACATATGGTATATTTATACTATACTAGACCATATAGTTTATCCTTCATTCATATTCTAAAAAAAGTAATGAGAGAGTATAGGACTCTAGCCATACTTATTCTTCCTCCAAATTCCTTTCTTCTATCACTTCCATCTTCTAAACAAAAACCATAATCATACATTTCTACTTCACATCCACTCAAACCAACTTTTTTTTTTTTTTTTTTTTTGACGAATCACTCAAACCAACCTTTTGTTCTTAACAGAATTAGAAAATTAAAGCAAATAACAATCCTCAGATGATTGGGCAACACTGCAGGTCAAATCAGATTGTATGACTAATTGACTAAAGGGTGGAATACAAAGAAATGAGTTTCTAAAGTACTATCAATTATAGAAAAGCTAATGAAATTTTAAACAATTTTAATATGAAAAGTACATAAATATATTTGGTGGAATCTCTAATCATTTATTTGATAAAAATGTTGGAATGCAATTGATTCTTTACCTCTTGGAAAGACAAAAAATATGCATTCTAGCATTCTATATCAGATGAGGAATTAGATCATCCACAAAACAAGCACATCTAGGAAAGGGATTTAGGGATGTGCCTCTGTTTGCAGCTCTGTTTCTATTATTTATGATACAATATGATCAAACAAACAAGAAAAAGAAACTAGCACAGTACCATTACCTCATTTGGATTGAACATTTCATCCAACAATGAAGAAGTATTCTCTAGAGCTACACTCTGAATGTCCATTCCATAAACACACCCCTTGCCCAACTCATCAGCCACCAGTTTGAGCATTGCCAAGGTATCATGACCATTGCCACAGGTTGCATCAACGACTGTGTCCCCTTTTCGGACAACATGTTTCCATATCCTAATGATCCATATAAATAAAAAATGAAGATGACAAAAATAAATAAATAAAGCTATTAAAAATACTAAGGTTACAAAGGAAGGATTAGTTTATTTCCACGGCATATGCAAGAGAATACATAATAATATACACACAAAAAAGAGTCAAAAACATTCCTAACACTAACTGTTTGAAACAGATTTGGCTTTTTGCACCACAGAGAAGTTAAATTTAGATTTCTTTTATCTACGAGGTAAAGGACGCAATCTACAATATCCTTAAGGTAAGACTGCAAGGATGGTTTACGAATGTCGTATTTCTACTCCAATGTATGACCATAACGACAGTTCATACTGTCATACTCCTGAGTGACCACAAAAAACATTTACCAATGCCATTACTGGTCATGGTACCAGTTCACTCTGGAATCTGCTAAGCTAAAAACTAACCCAATAGAATGACCTTGACCATGCAATCTATTGCTTCTTCTTTTCGTTCTTTCTTTCTTTTTTTTATGAGAAAAAAACTATTTAATAATAGAATAGAGAACATAAAAAGAAAACAGAAGGGGCACCAGGCACTAGTTATCCCCCAACTGTACAACGATCAAAGCTAATGTTGTGTACAGAACCCCAATCCTCAACCTATATTTATCCCTATTAACATTTACCCAATCCTTTATCAGGCTCCCATCCCCTACAATTGTACTCCCTTTGGTGTTTGGATCTCAAAGCCATAAAAACAAGTTTCTCCTTGTCTCTCCTATAAGTCGTGAAAGAAGGCTCTGCATAATCATCAAGACCCAGTTATTGTGCTCCAAACAAAACATCCAACACATAGCTGTAGGCACCAACCTACAAATCCTTTTTCCTGTTACATTTAAAGCAGGCAAACATCACAAGGAAAAAGTCTATAAAATAAATGGTCGCCATCATCCAAATCCAATTAGGGTAGTTCTTAAAGTCAAGGTCTTTAGTTGGGAGGTCACCCATATGAAGATTAACACAAAAGTATTATGCAGAGGAATGGTCCCTATCACCCAACAACTGCATGTTGTGCAAGATAGAAGGGAAATCAATAAATTATCCTTTCATTCATTGTAGCTATGTGACAATGGCATGATCTCGTTTTCCACTTTTGGCATTACTAGGGTTCTTCCTGCAGGTGTTTGCAATCTCATGCAGTTGGCAGGGTGCATTCATCAACAAGAGAGTAAGTTCCTTTAGAGATGTATTTTTGTGGCAACTATTGAAGTATTTAGAAGTAGAGGGAATTTAAGAGTTGTCAAGAATTCTTCACTTTTACAGTTTGTCATGGACCTAATGCTAATGATTATCAAAGTAGCTCACAGAGCATCATGACTTCACTGGGGAATGGCTTTCCTTTCCCTCCCCTTCTTTTCTGGTTAAATCTGTGTGGAATTAGGGATGGCAATGTTTGACACAACCCGCGAACCTGACACAAACCTAGCAAGAAATTAGCGGATTAGGGTTTACTGTAATCGTGTTTCAGGTCAAAGAAGGATGACCCCCACTCTGACACGATTAATAAATGGGTTGTGTTTGGGTTAACCCATATAGTTGTATACCCTTAACTTGACACGACACAAAACTGACCAGCCAACACAAATTGCCACCCCTATATGGAATGCCCTCTCCCCTCCCCCTCCCACAAGTCCAAAATTTTCTTTGGATTGCTTCTTTTTGCAAGATGAATGCCATGGATATTCTTCAAAAGAGGCATCCTTATACAATGTTATCCCCGCATATTTGTGTTCTTTTTATGGTGGTTGGGGAGTCTGGAAACCACATTATGATTCATTGCTCTTTCTCTTGGTGCATTTGGGACCATTTTTTTATCTATTCTCCCACTTTGTTGAATAATGCCAAACAACTAGGTTGATCTTATACAGCAATGGTATGCCTAATTTGGGGGGGGGGGTTAAAATTCCTCCAAATAATCAAACGGGTTGAATCATTGGTTTCTTCTGCTTGGTCAGACCAAGGTTGATTGACGAAGTTTCTTCTGTTGTCTCTAGTATAGGTGTGGTACGGTGGTACCTGCCAAAAGACCTCCGACGATCAGGTTTGCAGGGTTTTTGTTGAGAGGAGTGGATAGGTTACAAGACCTTACCTTGAGGATGAGTATCATGGCATCCTTATAAACTTTGATAGAGAGCTATCCCTTGTGGGATTGTGAATTTCACTCCTTGACTAGATTGTGGGAAGTTAGGATCTTGTCATGTAGACTCCCAGTTTGACTTATTCTTATCAAGTCGTTTGGATGGAGCTTTTAGATGAGCTTCTAGAGCAAATCTGGTTAGATTGCAATTTTTTACTTGAAAGATAAGTCTGTTAGATTTGTTGTATGAAAGATCACGTATCCTGATGTGTTGAGTTATGCGTCTACATGCATTTGACATGTTTGAACATCTTTGAAATTGGCTTAGTCCTGCATGGGGTTCAAACCAATGTTGTCTGGTTCGGTTTGAGGTGAACTGAATTATGGGTTGATCTAGCTTGATGTTGCCGCATGTCTGCTTGTAAATTGTGGGAGTTTTTTGCCCATTATAGTTGCCCTCCCCAGTTTCTCATTTCTCAAGGACGATGAGAAATGGGGAACTATGTTGAATTGATTGTTCTTTTTGCCTTCATTAATATTGATGGACATGCAACTGCAGAAGTTGGTTGAGAAGATCTTTCGAAATGACCTGAGGCCCGCATATTAAAACAATTTTCCATTGGATTTCAGGCTTGAGAAGCGTTTTCTTCTTTAAATTTAACATGCGATTGGACAGCTTATTTTTCTTCTTAACGTAAGTGGAGTTTTTTTAGTCATAATAACGGTAATGGCTATTGATCACGCCCAAAGAATAACGCGGTACTTGTAGCACAGCCTTAGGGTGTCGATTCCACAGAGAGACAAATTAAAAGAATAGCAGAAGGAACAAAGAACTAAAGAAAAATATTAAATGATCAATGGAGAATAAAGATTAATTTTAAATGCAAATTAAAGTGAAGCAAAGTGACTAACAGAAAAAATACTCAAGTTCGACGAACAGTAGAGCATCGGGAATCCCTTGCACAAATCCGGTATTTTAATTATTCTTAATTCATTG
>JAOXJP010006238.1:0-18070 GCA_025762735.1 Platanus orientalis | reverse complement strand
GTACTGTACTGTTCATTGTAATCTCTACTTTTGATCATAGTGAAATCTCTCTCAACGTTTTCACATGAGGACGTGGGCTTCAAGCCAACCACGTAAATTGTCTCTTCTTTTTGTGACTGTTGCTTACATTATTTTCTCTCTTCTATTTTGTTGCATACGATCTCAAATCTAGGTTTTTTGCACAACACCCTCAAAGAAAATCTAAGAAAAGAAAAGACATCAAATAATCCCAAAACCATTTTCAAATCTTGTGTATGGAGATATTTATAGAGTATTTGTCTTATTTGACACATGAGAAGAGCACACACACGTTTCCACTTCTCTTAATTGGTGAAATAAACCAACTCATTTGGAAAAGTTTATTTTGGTTGAGAATTTGCCAAAAACCCAACAATCGGACAAGCAATTCTCTGTTTTGACCACAAGTATTATCCATGTCAGCTTTTACTTCAACAGTCTAATGTGTACTCTTGAATTATTATTTTTAAAATAAAGCATATGTCGTGACTTTGTCAAATTCGGCTTTTCGTAGTTTCAAGGAAAGAATGTGGACATGTCTTTGTCCCTGAAGTCTGAAGGGAATTTAAACTTTCTCTTTTTCAGATGCCTGTTTCTACCGAGGAAACCATGCATTGGTCATTGATTATTTTGGCTTCTGCTTTTCTTGCCCTTCCTCCCCAAGTCTTAACAACCTTAATCAATAAACGAAAGGCCAATCCGACCGGACCCCTACCCTTTCTTGACATAACCTTGATCAATGAAGTATCCGACTTCAAAATCCCGATCAACTATATATAACAACCACAGCGGAAGCGGAGGTGGTGGTGCTGGTGATTAGGTATCATACTAAGTGACAGATTTTGGGTAATATTATCTTTCCTTTTTCTCGTGCTTGTTTCGTCATCTTAGCCAAGATATAGACTACAGTTTACATATAGCAAGTAGGATAAGCAAAAAAAAAAAAATGGAAAAATTTGAGTGGGTGGTAAAAGTTGACGAGAAACTCCAAAGCATGCAGGATACTTCGAAGGAGATGGAGCACTGGAGAAAACGTGCCATTTACAAGATGCCAGCTGGCGTCACTGATCTGAACAAGAAGGCCTACAAGCCTCAAACGGTGTCCTTCGGCCCCTATCATCACGGCCAAGAGCATTTGAAGCAGATGGAGGAACACAAGCACCGGGCTCTCCTTCACTACCTTAAGAGATCAAACAAGCCTCTTCAAGTGTTGGTGGATGCCTTAAACAAAGTGGTGCAAGATCTGAAAGACTGCTACGATGTGCTCGATGCCTCTTGGAAAAATGACAGCAGTAAATTCTTGCAGCTTATGATAGTGGACGGCTGTTTCATGCTGGAGGTCTTACGCACTGCCACCGAAACGTCCGATGATTATGCTTCAAACGACCCCATCTTCAGCAATCACGGGAGGCTCTATGTCATGCCTTATATCCGGAGAGACATGTTGCTGATCGAAAACCAGCTGCCTATGCTGCTTTTGAACAAGTTGGCTGTGGAGAGCGGCCTAGTAAAGCTCCGTCATCACTATATTTCATTCTTTCTTTCAAACTTTCTTCCTTAGTTGCATATCGCATTTTTTTTTCTTCGTATAACTTTAATAATGGAGAGAGAGATCATCGATCTCGATCGTCCATCAATATTATTGACCAAAAGAAAGAAACTTGGAAATTCATTCATTTCACTTAATTGGTCCAGGACGCGGAGAGCCTCAATAGGATCATACTGAAGTTCTGTGCCCCAAACACAGAGTTCCGGAACATGAGCAGGTGCCTGCACGTTTTGGATGTGTATAGGAAGAGCCTCCTTCAAGATGGACCCCCTCGGAAATCACTTCGGAAATTAAGCCAAATGGAACTTCAAATTGAAAACACAGGCGAGATCATCCGGTCTGCAACAGAGCTTCACGAGGCTGGAATCCGAATCGAGAAAAATAAAACCGGTAGCCTGAGGGACATTTCATTTCATGGCGGAGTCCTCAGGCTTCCTGTCATAGTTGTGGATGATACAACTGAATCAATGTTCCTCAATTTGATGGCCTTTGAGCGGTTCCATGTTGGGGCGGGAAATGAAGTGACTTCCTACATCTTCTTCATGTTCAACATCATCGACAATGCCTCGGACGTTAGCCTTCTACACGAGTGGGGAATTATCCAGAACGCTATGGGAAGTAATAAGGCTGTTGCTAAGCTCTTTAACGAGCTTTCAAACGATATAACGCTCGAACCTGGCAGCTCTCTGGACATGGTAAGCAAGATAGTGAATGGCTATTGTAAAAAGAGTTGGAATAAGTGGCGTGCCAGCCTCATTCACACCTACTTCAGGAACCCATGGGCCATTATCTCCTTTATAGCAGCAGTTTTTCTTATGATCCTATTCCTTACCGTAGCTCAGACTGTATATACAATCTATCCTTACTACCATCGTAGCTAGTGGTTACTCTCCTTTCCCTTCTCCTCCTATAACCACTCCATCTCTCCATTGATCTTTTCCAAACCTTGACTGGGTGCCATCCTTCCATCCAATGCGATCAGAGTGATCTATCAACTGCTCCCCTTCCTTCTACATCTCAAGTATTGGGTTTGTTTGATTGTACTAGCCTTTGCTGCACATGTGAGATTCACAGTTGACCTCATTACATTTTTTCTTTTCTTTTTGCATTGTAAATAAAAAATAAAAAAACGTGGGTATTTGATTGAGAGTTCTTACAAGGTTACCTTTTATTCTTTTAAGCTTAAGTCTTATGAGCCAACTGATTTACTTACGTCTTTAGAATTTCAAGAATGGGACCTAATATGATTAATAACCTGATCGAGTATTATTCTAAGGGCCTCTTAATAAGAGACGTCGTTAAGTAACATGCTTAATCTTTTAAGAATCCTTAAATAGCATGATCACACATGATGAAAATGATACCCGTTAACATCATTTCCATTAAAAATAATTTATTTTTAGGGTCAAAGTCTAGAATTAATTACTGATACTTTATGTAATTATATAAGATAATGAGAAATTAATAACTTAGTCTAAAATGATTACTAATTAATATTTTATGACCATGCATGAATACTTTGTTTGAGGCCCATGATCCTCTCTTGATTGTTAAATTTCTGCTAAAGTTCTACCTATTTCAGTTGTTGACACATGGTGAAAAAATCAACCAATGGGTTATTTCAGTTGTTTTACCTATTTATGTTTTATTAGTAATCACGTTATTTATAGCTCTTGGAAGAGGGATGCAGGTGTCTAGAATGGAGTTGTCAATCGGGCCGGGGCTGAGCCGGGCTAAGGTCAGCCCAACATGTTTTACCTGACCCTGAACTCAGCCCGAGGTAGTCAGCCCAAATTCAGCACGAAACCCATTTTAAAACAATGGGCTTTGTGCTGAGTTTCAGCTGCTCGAATTAAAACTCTTTTCTTAACTTTTGGGTTGGTTTTGGGCCCATAATAGCCTCTAATTGCACATTATATGGGATTTTTTGAACAAATGACCCTTGAACAATAACTATTTGATGATAGTAAATTTGTTTAAAATATATGGATCCCAAAAGAATAAAAATAAAAAATAAAAAACATGGGACTTAATATTGGCATATAAATAAAATTATTATTTCTTAACTAATTCAGGCCGGACTTTGGACTGAAATTGAGTCTGTCCGAACTTGGCCCGAATAAAACTTCAGGCCTAAAACTTGGACCCACACTCAGCCTAACCTGAAATTAGGTTGACCGAGACCGACTATTTTTCAGGCCAAGCATATCAGGCTTCAGGCCAGCCCGGCCCAGTTGACAGCCTAACTAGAAGATTTGCACTCCTCGCACCATTGTACGGTGGTACCCGTGCACAATAACAGCAGATGATAGAAGACCACACATAATTACATAAACAAAAACTCCAATATTTTCGGGCCAGAAAATTTATAGCACAGAGCTACCAATGACTACCGACCAGAATGTCTTGCATTGTGCATAAAGTGATCAACCCGCTTCAATAGGCCCCTTTTATTTATTTAATTTCTAATTTTTATATGAAGCATCACTGCTAATCTTAACTCCTAAAGGCCACTTTATTTACCCCCCAAAAAAGACCACTTTATTTGCCAAGTGGCTTTGGCTGTTGTGTTGAAACCTGCCGTAATGGGAAACATTTATGTAACCACGAGACCCCTTTGGGCCACCACCTAAGCTACCATCTAGCCATCCAACTGGTCAGCTCAAATCAGAAAAACTAATCTCATATATTTTTGTGACATCATTATAACCTTATATCAAGGCAAACCCCTTAAATATGGGCAGTGTATTTTAATATATCTTTGGAATGAAGCTACAAAGGTATATAAGAGTTACTCGGTTGTTGCTCCACCAGGCTTCCTTAAGTGGCAGGTGGAAATTGAAGCATCTTACAAATGCATGTAGCATTCTGTTTACGACCAACACAAGCCAGAGGAGGACCGTAACAAAGTGATCCTAATGATGCATACTACCTACTATTATCATAATATATTTTAGTGTAGCTGGATTCAACAGATAGAATCAGCTCTTCTATACAAAAGTTCTCCAGGAGAGCGAGGAAAGGAAAAACACTATAAATTATCAGAGGGCAACAGCATCTTAGTGCCTCCTCTTGTACAAAAGCCTCAAAACTGTGATTTCATCTCCTTTCCCATCAAAAAACTGGGAGCAGCCCCAGTTAAACGATAAGGGGATAATGCGGCTCCCCGCCAGAACCCTCGTAGAGAAAGAGCCAACCAACCACTCCACCCGTCAACCATCCTGATCATATTCCAACTAACCGCAACTGTTAAAAGGAAATTGGCCATCAGAAAAGTAGTGTTTGTTGCAGTGCAAGCCGGAATTTATACACTTCCTCCAGTAATTGAGGAGAATAAAGACAAAACTTACAATATTGTTTTGAGGCTTCATCCAGTAGAATCCCTGTAGAACAACTGGCAGGACGTTGCAGGCCGCAAGAATATAAATCATCAATGCATGCATCCCCATCCATTCCATCACCATTGTTGGGCGCCTATATCCATACACATCAACCTGCAGCACAAAAAGCCCTTATTTACCCTTTAAAATAAAAACAAAACAAAACAAAGAAAGAAAAGAAGAAGATGAGCACAAGCAAAAACGCCTTCCATGAGATAGAGAAATAAAAAATACATTGAAAGGGGGTTGTTTTGACCATAGAGAACATCCCCAAAAAGGCCAAATGATGACAGGGAGAGAGGTCCAAATATAGTGCCTTGGTACAAAAGGCTAAGATGTAAGTTTTCCGAAGAACACAATTATTTAGGCTGTGTTTGGCAGCCACCTATAATGAAATCGTTTCATTTGAAATTCCCAAGACATTTGTAGCTACAACGGGATGGTTCAAAATGAACTCATTCAGATTTGCAGCGATTTGTACTTGATTAACTTAAATCATTTCATTTTACAGAAAAACCTAAGATGACTTCATTTCTAATTTTAGTTAACAAAATGGAATAAATTTGACTGAGTACATTACAAATCATCACCTCGTGGCTACAGATGCCTCTAGAATTTAAAACAAAATTATCACATTACAGGTGGCTGCCAAACAGGCTATTAGTGAACGTACCAGAACATAAATTCCAGCAAAAAGAATGCCAGCAGCGCCAGCCGTGACACAAGTGTAGCTAAAAGTATAGAGGACCTTATTTATATGCATTCCTGTATCACAAAAACGGATATGTTTAATGTTAAACCTAGTCTTTGCCATTGCAGTTGAATAAGAATAAAGATCAGAATCAAACTCACCCAAAAAATCCAATACAAGGCCCATGACTACAAGACCAGAGGCAGGGACCATCCACTGCAAGATCCTATTCTTGTGATCCTGCATTCATATACGAGTTAACAAAGGTAGTAAATGAAAAATAATAATAAAATCATTGAGGAAAAGTGATTACTTTAAAATGTACAATAACGTGTCCATAATGCAGTCCACTCAAGCAAGTAACAATGGCCATCACTGAACTGCAACCACATTGTTCAAAGATTATTTCATAGATGGAAACTAAAAGCAAGTACAAAATAAAAGCATTTTTTTCCTTATTATTTACTATCTCTTCTTTCCAAGGATATGGGAGGGCCCGAATACTGGATGAACCCTCCCCACTGAGGCATGGAGAACCAGCTACTAACAGGCTATTCCAGAGAATCGCAAGAAAAGTCTCAAAACAAAAAGGGTAAAGGAAGGAAAAATAAAATAAAACCTTAAAATTCCTTCAGGATCGAATGGGGCTTGACACCATGAAGGAGCATCAGGAGGAAGTGGGCCATAATCTGGAGAGTTAATGCTGCATTGCTGTGAAAAAAGAATGAACTTAAAAGACAAGTGATAAGGATGGGGGTTGGGGTGGTTGTAGGAGACCAGAAAGAAAATAAACAATAATAAGATGTTACTTCAATACAAACCTTTGTCCGTGCATAAGTTGGCCGTTTATATAGATGCTGAAGACCCAATAACTTACGGTCAATCATTCCAACTGCATTACACGCAGGTCCAGTGTCACCCCATACTCCACACGTCACCTTCAGATGGAAAAGAATGACATTAGGCCACTTACTTTCAGAAATGAAACTGTCATTTCAGTCAATGCGCAGCCCATTTGAACAAATGAAAAAAGGACACAACTCACTGAGAATGTCTGTGGCACAGAAGAAGAGTTTTCATTTGGAATTTGGTACTCCCAATCAGGAACATATAAGCCATATAACAGGGCCAGGTATATGATTGTAAGCACAAAAGCCAACATCCTGAAAAAATATTATGGTGTAGCTAGCAATAAGGATCTCAACCATGAAAACCCATAACAAATATTATGTTTATTGCCAGTAGAAAAACAGAAGTATGAAATGAAAGATGACTAAATTAATCATTCATGTTTTCCGGGAAGAAAAAGGATCACAAAAGCATAGACCAGGGGTCTACAGCAAGGCGTGTAAATCTAAGAAGTCTAATATTGAATTGCAATCTTTATTACAGGAATTCATAACAATAACATTAACATCAATAATAACAGCAACAACTAGTAGTAGTAGTAGTAGTAATTATTATTTTTATTATTATAATCTAATCCCTTTATTATTATTATTATTATTATCATCATCATCTAATCCCAAGGGCAACAGATTAGAATGAAGCACCAAGGATCTACAATTCTAGCTGTAGACCTTGTTTATATTCAGTCCCAGTCAAAAACTGATTAAGAAGCCCAAACTGACAAACAAACTCAAGTACCATTTAATAGAAAAGGACATGAGACAAAATGGCATATGAAAGAATTCATGGATGCATATACATACGAGACCTGTATCTGAAAAAGCCTCGTGGGTTGGCACTTACAAACCTTAGGTCAAACATGGGTTGAGACCTCATGCAACTGGACCTGATATATTGAACATTATGTTCTTGTCTTGTGTATGTGCATGAATGTAAATGAAGAAAATTGTTTGGTTAGTGGTGTCAGTATGGCTTAAGAGTGAAAAAACTTGAAATCGAACTACTTAAAAAAAAAAATCTACAAAGCTTATCTTAGAATTTTTTTTTTTTTTTTAACTTATATTAATTGTTGTGTGGGTTTGTGCTATTTGGACCCAAATCAATCAAGATTAGCGGCTTAGTAACAGATGCTAAGAAAACAAACACACATACAAAACACAACAGATATATGGGCTTTGGCAAGTTGCCTATGTCCACAGGATGAGAGATCCTGAATTGCACTACGTGAGGAACATAAAGAATTACAAGCTTTATACCCCTGTACTTACAACTAAAAATAAACCTAGAGGAGGAAACACCAAAACATCCAATCCATTGTTCCCGTAAACTTTTACACCCTTCTCACAAAAGCCTCTCAAAGGAGAGGTAAAAAAAAAACACTCTCCTTTATGTATCCCACAGTTTGTGAGATCTCTTTCATTAATACTTCCAACCAATTTCCTTCACCAGCAACTTTTTTCCACTCCTACATATACAATGAGAGAACTTCCAAATTAAAGTATAAACCTCATATGTTGGATCACTCTCCGATCCAACGGCTGAGAAACAAAACATAACTCATCTCTACCTTGACTTGTTTCACAGCCACCATATAAATTTACCAGTGGACTTCGTCTGCATCTTTTCCAAAGGCATCCTTGCTTGAACACCCAAGCATATCCAAATGCGGCCAACAGAGTAGACTACATTTGGAATCCATATTAAATCGCTTTTAACCTGGTCCCCACCTATTTGCTGCTAAACTGTAAACCAAAAACAAACCATTGGCCTTAATGTACCAGCTTTACACATTCCATCAGATCATTTCATTTTGACTCCACCTGACCAGATCATAACATGGCCAATAATACATATGTAGATTGTAACAGTCAACTCAACTAATCAACTTGGGATAGGATCATTCTCCTAGTAATCACCCCACTATTGCCAATTATCTAGAAACCAATCAGAATGTTGGTTGTTACCCTAATTGTAAAAAAACATTGTCCCTACACTAACTGTGAAAGAAACCCTCAATAAACCTGTCATTCCTTTGCACATCCAGTTTCCAACTTTGTGCAAGTACCATAGGGAATCCACCCACAATTGTATTCCCAACTAGGCAGAAAAATTACGATACTTCTTCATAAGAACCGCAAAGTCATATGTGATCTTACTTACTCCACCTTCAATTATATACATCTACAGCCTTTTGAATCCACCTAGCCAAGTAACAAATTCTTTCACATCTTTGTTTAAACATCACACCACTGAAAGTGCAAACTATTGAACATCTTAATTTTCATTGTCCCAACATCAGCTACTTCACAAGTAGAACCATCACCTAAAAAGACAACACCCTCTTTCTTCATATTGAATGTAACTAGAGGTATTCTTTCTCATAATGTTCCATAATCACTAAAGAAGTCACACTCAAATAAAAACTATAGCCATTCTTTTTCTCCTCAAGTTGCGAACAAACCCTTTTTAAATGGCCATAATATTTAGAATGGTAGCAATACAAATACAACTTGCCCTTTATTTTGGATTTGGGTCTTAATCTGCATTTACACAATCCTTTCTCAAATGACCTTACCCTTTGATTCTTATAAGTTATCAACCCTTGATCTTATGCTCCCTCAAGACTGGATTTCCACCTAATCCCATTAGATAGGAGCATTGGTATAACTTCTTCCAATTCCCATACAAGAATGTAGTCACCTAGCCCATACAAATTTGGAAGGAATTTAAAAAAACAGTAAGGCCTTGTCTTTTCCTCCATCTTGACATCAACCTTTTGTAGGCGAATCAGTATCTAATTGGACACGTTCATTATTCCATGAGACTCCCCTTGCCTTTAGCCATTTTTAAGGCATAGAACTACCTGTTCAAGTATTTATTGTTGGTAAAACTCTTCCCCATGTAGAGCTTATCCAACTTCTTCCATAATTTCGACACTGAATCTTCTAGCATAACATTAAATAAAATGTCATCTACAAGACAAAGTTGGATCATACTGATAGCTCTCAACTTTACGTCTTCCCAATTTGCCTGTGACAACTATTATGGGTGAGCTGGGCAAACCATTCTCTCAATGCCTTGTATAGACCTTGTTGCACCGAGATATCCTTCACTGTTCTTCACAACAAACTAAAGCTGTCTTTTCCATCAACTTCTCCACTAAGAATTAACCAATGGAACCCTCTACTGATATCGTGAATTAACACATGGACTATAGGAAGTAACCCTCAAAGTACCATGAGTTTCAAACTAACTCATTGTTGTACAAATATGAAATTTTCATATGGTTTCAAATGTTTGAAAATGTCTTAAAAAGTCACTTGACATATATCTATGTCGACCAAGACCAACATGAAACATTACCTACACCGACACAAAACATCAGCTAAATTATAAATTTTCAACTTTTACACATGACATACAATGTCGACGTGTCGAGCAAATATTCCCGTTTCGCAGCGTATTATTGCATTATGTCAACATTGTTCAGCATGCTCACAGAGCATATGAAAAACAATAAATTACAATGGAAATAAGAGAAGGAATGAGAGGAAGAAAGAAGAAGAGGAAGAGAATCTACTTGTTCCCTCATGTATATCCAGTTGGATTAAAATCTGTTTTTCAACCATTAATAAATGCACATGCGTGTTTTTTAAGAATATTATAATATAAATGCATTAGATAATAAAATTAGAAATGATTATGAATTAAAATAATCTTTCCTAAAAAAACCAATTTGTTCCATTATGTTTATGCGGTTAGATTAGAATATGTTTCCAACCTAAGTTTCCATGATTTTTACAATATTTCTTCCTGACATTTCCAACATGACTTATTTTGGCCAAACCGACATTTCCACCACACCAGCATTTTAAACCTTGATGGTTTCAATAAAAAAGGATGACCCAGTGCACGAGGCTCCCGTTAACGCGGGGGTCTAGGGAGGGCAAGATGTACGCAGCCTTACCCCCATTTCTTGATGGTTACACTATGACAATTTTATTATACTAATCACTATTGTACGGTGCTATTACCATCACATGATCATGCTCATTTATCCATGCGATTGAAATAGTTGATCTATATAACCTTGCTTCGAACTTCATTCAACATTTTTTGAATAAGAAATCAAACAACACTTGCAGAACAACCTTCTATTCACAAGTCTTCTTCCTCCTCCACCAAACATGAACTAAAGTCCCTAATACCAATTGTTGTGTGGTCTGTGCAATTGGCTGAAACTTACCACGATTAACGTAGTAGCAACGCCCAAAAAAAAAAAGACGAAACAAAAAAAAAAAAGATGAAACACAAACAAATTTTCCCACATCCACAAGATGAGAGATCCAAATTCCAATGTGTGCGACACAAAGAAATACAACTTTATTGACCTTCTGTTCTCATCTTTGGAAAAAAAAAAAACCTAGAAGAGGAAACACCAGAGAATTCCCAATCCATTTTTCTTGAAACCCTTTTTACACTCTTTTCATTAGAGCCTCTTAGCCGAAACTCTCTCACCTGCATGTATCCCATGTTTGTGAGATCTCTTTTTGTAAGAGTTTTCATTGCAACTGATTATCTTTCCTTTTATGTACAAGAAAATCCAAATTCTATTGTCAACAAAAAAATTCTCACCAATGAGCCCCTCTCCTACACATACAAGGAGAGAAATTTTCAAATTTACAAATTTGAACCTCAGCCAATGGATCACTCTCCAATCCCATGACTACGAAACAAGACAATACTCAACATTAATTATAACCAAACCCTAAGCTGACCCAACCCAAGTTGGGTTAGGGTTAAGTAAATTGAAGTCAGTTTGATTCTCATGAATCAAATTGGGTAGGTTACAAGTTAACTGCTCAGTTCCAAGGTTTGTGATTAACTAATTGGCCCGAGTCAGCCCTACTTACTAGTAAAAATAATGAATTTGAAACAAAAAAAATATTGATTAAACACAAAAATCTATGGCATATAATACATAAAAGCAAATAAAGTAGCATTTACCACAGTAACCGGTATTTCCTCAGCAAGGATACTCCCGAATTAACATCTTCATCACCCTTGAGCCAAATCTCACACAGTGCAGCCAACAGATACGCTATTGCAATTCTCTGCAGGGAAACAAATGTTTTAGTATTTAAACTTTGGACATTAACTAAAGATAAAAATGAAAAAGCCTGCAATATTTCACAGTATAGATCCCAAATATACATTATCCAAAAAAAAATTAAATTAAATCTACCAGATGATAATGTGCTAGAGAGAAACAGTTGCTGCCAGACAACAATACTTCAGTACAAAATTTACTGGACCCATTCAAGTTCCAACTACTGTGAAGTTCAGAAGAAAATAGAAAGCCACTTTAGGTAGTCCATTAGCATATATAGAGTGATACAACTCAGCAAAAAAGTAAAACCAAGGCACTGGAAAATGCATACCTGCAGTATACCCATCCATCTGATTTGTTCTATATCAACTCCGTAAGTTAAATCATTGAGACCGTGAAAATAGCCTCCTGTGAAGGCAGAAGTTTTAAGAAAAAAAAAAAAAAAACAGAAATACATACAACACTAGATGATTTCATATATTTACAGCATAATTCACCTAAAAGAAAAAAGGAAAATTCACCTAAAAGACACAAAATCACTATTTCAGAAATATTTATCAATTAAGAAGGAACATAAGCTATCCAAATTCTATGTCATGCACTTCTCTTTCTGTGCTTTATCCATACATACTAAGCCAACATATAACAACATCATAGACTTATCAGAACTACTTGGGGTCAGCCACAGAAATCCCGTTCCACCATCCCACTAGATCTAGTATCTGGTGTTAAGTCACAAGCACCCATGTCTTTCCTCAGTACTTCAATGCAAGTCAATTTTGACCTTCCTCGTCCTTTTCTTGCCTTTAACTTGCATAATCTCACTCCTCACTGACGCAGTTTTCCATTCTCATAGTCGTGTTTCCCACATCTCATCACCTATTGGTGCTACACCTAAACTCTTGCCAATGGATTCATTTCTAATTCTATCCACTCTAGTTTTTCCACCCATCCATCTCAACATACTCATCTCAAATACACTCAATTCTATGTATGTGCTGTGTTTGGCTACCCAACATTATGCTCCATAAAGCATGACTGGTCAAATAGTAGGGCGGCCCAGTGCACGAGGCTCCCGCTAACGCGGGGTCTGGGGAGGGCAAGATGTACGCAGCCTTACCCCCATTTCTGAAGAGGCTGTTTCCGTGACTCGAACCCGCGCCACCAGGGGCGCTAACGGTAAGCCTTACTGTTGGGCCACCGGACAAACATTAGAATGACAGAATATTCAAATATTTAGTTAGGTAAGACCAAAACACAAGACTGTTGTAGGGAAATTACAATACCAGGTTCAAGTGATGAACACGTGTTAGAACCTTCAATTCAGCAAGGAATTCTCTTGATGCTTGCATATCCATCTTCTTGATTGCAGCTTTCTGTGTGAGAAGTTGAAGCGGAAAAAGAAAAGGAGAAGTCAGATGTTCAACTTTGAAGGTGAAAAAAAATCATTATGCCAACAATATTTTGAAGACTGAACATGTAATTCTGGATTCTATCATGTGCTGCATGCATACATAGAAAAAGAATTAACAAGACGGAGTTTTGGTGGGTAAAGAAGAAATGGTTCACATACAAGAAAAGACAGATGTAAAGTTCATATATGGGTACTAACAGGATGATTCACCAGAACCACCTTGTGTGTGTGTGTGTGTGTGTGAAAGAGAGAGAGAGAGAGCTGATTTGAGCCGTTAACTCATTGATCTCATTATCCCAAAGATCAGTTTCCTACTCATGTTCAATATTGGTTAGTCCCCTTATTCTCAATGGCATAAATTGCAAAGGAAAATTCATAGTCTCAAATCATATCATGAAAATACTAGAGCCATTTTCATGTATTTTGCTCTGCATGTTTGGAAGGCATCAAGCAGCAATTTGGCATTGTATGCTATGATATGTGGCTTTTAATTGGTTAGCCATTAATACTTTTTAATATCCTTGCTAAGCTAAAAGAAATATCAAAGTTGGATCACTCCAAATCCTTTCTGTAAAGTACACCCTCATCTAACACAGCATATTGCCACCTCAATATGAATAGTTTACATTACAATCTTTCTTCTTGGAATTTATTATCTGGCAGGCATGTAATTTACAGTTGAATTAAAAAGATGCCAGGATACATAAGGTTCCTCTTATGCATAAGAGGCTTATTAATCAAACTTAACTGACTACAGGACCTGGTACACAATAACATGTGCATTTTTATTTTCTTGTTCTCCTTCAATAATTGCTGGCATTCAGGAGTACAAACCTCGCCTCTAAGCTCTGCATAGTAAACAGCCCCAAAGCCACCTTCACCAATTTTATTTGCCAGAGAGAAGTCATCTGTAGCCTTGGCAAGCTCTTCATATGAGAACTCCACCGAGATACCTGTAAGGTGCAGGGAAGCACCACCAGCAAGAGCAACTGATTCGGTAGTGTTATCCAAGATACTTCCATAACCTAGAACCCCATGAGAAGAAAAAAAGTAATTTAATAATCAATGAAATCATATGAATTCAGTATTATGTTTACAAATAAATTGGTATTCAGAGAGAGAGGAGAGGGAGCACTTTTAAACAAGAAGATAAGGTAAAACATTCCATTCTTGGTAGGAAATCTCTTTGTGAAATAGTTCCACTTTATTGCAAAAAAGAAAAAAAAAAAATCCCCTGGGCCACATAATTTGAATAAGGGAAAAAAAAAAAGGGAATATTGTAACCATTTTATAATACTGCAGGATTCCATCATTTTGCAAAAAAATGGTCTGTGTTCATCCATCTAACCCTACAACAAATTGAAATTACAAAGGAGATAATAAAGCCCGAAAATCAGACCGTTGGATGGTAACCAATCGATCAGTTGCAATCATTTAAAACTTTAAATAAATAAATAGATGAAAGAAAGAATTCAGAAAGAACAAAAAAGTGAAAAACTCCATATATCGGATGGTTAAGGTCAGCAGATCAGGTTGACCTTTGGGATAGTAGATCCCTCGTACCACCCCCACCCCCTTTCATGTGAACAAATTATTAAACACCCGAGTGGTATCCCTATTTATCAACATTTCTGCAAGAAAGATAACATAATGTGGAAACAGACAGTCCTTCTAGTCACACTATGCCATAACATTAAATATATCGAAGAATTTACCAGACCTTTAAATGAATTCTCAAGGTTCACTTGACACAGCTATACTGGTGAAAAAGAATAGATAGAACTAATTATCCCAAAACTAAATTTAAGATTACAGATTCTCCCTGTAGAATCATTATAGCCATACACGTAAGACAGAAAAGAGCATAAAATAGTTCAGAACAAAATAACTTCAAAAACTAAAGCTACAATTCTAACTATTTAAAATGAAACCAACTTTTATTGAAAATAATATATATATATATATACACACAATGTTGTAAACCATTGGCTGCATAAGAAGTTCCCTTTAATCTATATTACACCCTTTTTTTTCAGCAAGAGACAACATCTGTTTGGAATGACCTTGCTAAGCACGGGAGAAGTATCTCTGAAAGGAGAATCTATGGCTAATCAGAGAAATTTTAACCAAAACAAGAAGGATTACCCTGTCCATGTTGATTAGAATGATCTTCAAATGCTGAGGAAAGCAACGATGCCTCTTTCACTTTCTTCCTTTTATAAACTACAACATATGTACAAACCACCAAAAACAGTGCGGCAGCTATGCCTGCTATAGATATGCCGGCAATGGCTCCGATTGAAATTCCTGCTAAAATTCAGCAATTAGACACAGTAAGCTTAAAATAAAATCAAGCCACACTTTGACATCTCATATTTGTATCCCAAAACAACATATTAAGACAATCACCATAGAACTGATACACAAAGAAGACAACCACCTGCGCTGCAAAAAAGAGAGTAGAAGTGTCCATGTTAGACACATTGAAAAGGCTCTTAGGTAAAACGCAAGGTAACAATCAG
Organism: Platanus orientalis; assembly: GCA_025762735.1. NCBI lineage: Eukaryota > Viridiplantae > Streptophyta > Magnoliopsida > Proteales > Platanaceae > Platanus > Platanus orientalis. The sequence goes on along the minus strand of JAOXJP010006238.1, from coordinate 2,477 downwards.
CTAAATCTGTGAGCACATCACAGTAAAATATGTTACCTTAACTTCAAGGCTCGATAATTTCCTGTTAGATCTGCAAATAAATAGGGTGAACATTAGCCAGGTAATTTCCAGGTACTTTTTTAACGACTATGAAGAATTAATTATGTAACTCAGCAGACTCTTTAATCATGTGTTCCATTAGATTAAATGAAATAATTTAGCTAAATTCTTTGAGACCTGCTTGCATATAGGGCTGTCAACTATACAATATTTATCCAATATCCAGTTCATATCCAGTCAGCTTAAAGTGAATATGGATGCCTATATATATATAAGCTATGTTACAAAGATTTTTATATAAAATACGCTATATAGTATATAGAGATATATCTCTCCTCTTTTTGTGTGTTTACATTAGAATCGTATCACTAAGGCTATAACGGTACTTCAATAAATCAGATGTGAGTTTAAGGGTATTATAATGAAAAAACTCAAAAAAGAGATAAAACCCTAGTCACCTCTTGATTGAGTGATGGGTTATGCATGTATTTCACCAATCGGTGGAAACAAGGATAGAGGAAGTGTAACACCCCACAATTTCTTTTGGTGTGTTACGAGACCTTTTGACCAATCTTAAGAACCTGCTTGAGTCAAAATACATCAAAAACCCAACTTGGAACCCCGAGAACCTAAATAGGTCACTCTTATGTCAAAACAAATGTGGGAGAGGCTTAGGAACCAAGAGGAACAACAATGGGATGAAAATGACCCAAAAATGGCAAAATTTCATAATCATGATCGATCGGGAATAATTCTTGACCAATCATAACCGCAGGCTTGCAAAAAGTTTTTGCCTGAACGATCAAGATTGAATCCTAACCGATTTAGGAATTCATGATTGAATCCTGATCGATCAGGTCGGTTTCCACATTGATTTCTCTGAGTTTTTGGAGGGTATTCTTGGGATTTGACCCCAAACTCGCACCTAAACACCTAAATGACGAATTATGACTCAAATTCACTTCAAATAGATCAAACGACATAAGAAAAAGAAGAAGAGAAGAAGGAATAGGAAAATTGAAAAAAGTTGAGGAAAATAGTTCACATTGGGAGAGGTAAGCTTTGGGAGTTTGCTCCATGGGGAAAGTTACTTGGAGTTAGGATTTTCTTACTGTTTTACTTCAAATCTACTTTGAATTACCAAAATTTGGTGGTTTCCACCATGGATCTATAGAGAAGCAGAATTTGGAGAAAGTAGGTGAAGCAAAACACAAAGAAAAGGGAATTGTGCAAAGAGGAGAGCTAGATCTCCATTAGATCTTTGATTTGAAAGTAGTAGTGGGTAATATGCATGCATTCCCTTCATGACCTTGACTGTTTAGTGATGAATTCCCTTGAATGCTCATGAATCTTGGTTAATCCTTCTTGATTCTTATTTGAAGTCATATTGAGAGTTAAGGATTTTGATTAGTAGTCTGTAGTGTGTGATAAACATGCTTCCCCTTTTTGTCTTTGGTTGTCTTGTGATAAGATCCTCTTGATTGCCCATGTAATTTGGTTACTCCCATTGATTATTGATGCAATTCATGTTGAAAGTTAAGGATCTTGATTTGGTGAGCTATGATGTGCAATATGCACCTCCTAATCGTATGTTTTTTGCTAAAACCATATTGATTCATCTTAAGATACCTCTTCTTTGATTTTGATGGAAACTCGTATTGAAACCTATGAATCTTTGATTTGTATATGTGTTTCTCATCATCTTGAATCTTTGATGGAAATTATGTCTTAAATTATGATGATTTCCTTTTTCGAGCATTGTCTCATTGACTCTTGTTGAATTCCCACACTTAAAAGTTATTGATCTTGATCCTATGAAGAAAATAAGTATGAAATCTTTGTGAGTCATTGATTCTATAATCATTAGAAGATTCTATTCCTATTGCTCAAAGTACCATGTAAGCTCAAGATTAAATGAATCAAATTGCAGCTATTTTGGCTTCATGATGCACTTGATTGGAATCGACTCCGTTAATTGTATAGAACCCATTAGGGGTGTGAACCATGTTGGTTGAAATAAATCTATTTGGCATATTTAATCTTTTGTTTGTGCTTTATCCATCGACTATGTTAGTCCTTTGATTGAAATGAGGCTATGAATTGTATTGTCCCTCCACTTGGGGATTCTCAAAGCGATTGGACCTTATTGGTCACTTTGACCTTATTGATCACTCTAATTTTGTTGATCTATTTGATCCTATTGAAAGTATTGTTTAGATCATTTTTATCCAAATGATCATATAGTTTTTTGATATCCATATTGATTTGATTGAATATATGATGCAGTAGCATTAACATGGCTTAAGAAGTTCCGACCTTTGTGAAAGTCCAAGATCAAGAACAAATGATGCAAGAAGAAGACATATTGCTGTTCACAAGATTTTCCCTTTATTTTTCTATTTTAAGAATTATTTTAGTTGTTTTATTTCTATTTTAGG